>ML264414.1:2348-50688 GCA_005239495.1 Nicotiana undulata
GGAACCATATTTTATATTGTTTTTATGTAAATATAGATAACAATATGCTCTGATTAGTGCTTTTCGTGCATTGCAGGTGAAATATCATAAGAAAAGGACGTTGGAACATTTTTGGAGTCAATTACGGAAAGAAAGAGGCCGATCAAATAATACCCACAAAGTGCACCAAGTAATATGCAAAAGTAGAGCTGAAATAGGCCTGCCGCGGTCCTACCGCGAGCGCGGTGCAACAACGGTAGGAAGCAGCCGCAGATTCAGAGAGCCTGTTTGGCCGCGGTCCTGGCGTAACCGCGGTGCGACCGCGGCAGAACGCGTAAACTTCAGGGACTTAAGTACAAAACACGGGATTTTAAGCCCCAAAACCCTATATAAACTTAAGGAAGTCGCCCAAGAGAGGGGGGAATCAATTTTTTTTACAGTAGAAAACATCAAAAGCAAGGTCAAGGGGCAAGGAGGAACATTGGGCATCAATCTTTATTCTCCTCTTTTGTTCTTTTATCATTGACTATGAATTATTTTGTAGTTTTTGTTATAATTATGAGTAGCTAAATATTTTTATCTAAGGTTTTGGTGAAACCCGTTGGGGATAAACTTGTTGGCATGTTAATATAGTTTTGAGTTGGTTATTCATCTCTATTTGTTCAACTACGTTTTGATTGTAGTTAGTTGAAGGGCCCTCAACTAGCGGTTCCTATTTATTATGTATCTGCTTGAGAAAGAGTGCATATTTAGGTAGTTGTTGAACAACACCACTCCCGGAGTATAGACGAAAGTCATAACCGAGGGTTTAGAGGTTGGGTTAGAAATAATATACCTTGGGTGCAATCTAAAGTGAACCGTAACGTAAATATAGCTAGCGTAGCTCGAGAGAGTGCGTCTAGTAAATTGTCATAAATGCTTGAGAAAGATTTACGATAACTGGAGAGTTCATGATTGATAGAGACAACCAAATCAAAGCTACAGGAACATACAACTAGGGAAAGAACCAACGGGGGAAACCATTACCTTAGACTTTTATTCCAATTGTTTACAACTGCTTATTAGTTACTCTTAGTTTTACAGATTCAATTAGTTGTAGTAGTAATCACAACATCAACTGTTATTCATAAAGTTTGAGGAGGTTGACTAATAAGAATTTAGTATTTTAAAAGCTTCTTTTGATACGTTAAGTCTCTGTGGGATCGACTCTGGGCATAATACCCCAGATTATATTTGCAACGCCCGCGTAGTCTTTTATTAGACACAGTTGAGCGTGATCAATAATCTGTATTGCTGTAAAATAAATAAAACAGTAAATTTTCTAAAAATACAGAAACAAAAAGTTAGAAGAACTAAAACGTCAAAATAAATTCTGAAAAATAATATAGGAATAAATCGAGCCTACTGAATACACAGTGTGTCCTTAAGGAAATTATTCCCCTCAAGTACACGAGGTTTTGAAATATATCCTCCTAGGATAGAACAATTTAACTCACCAGCGTATCGGTACCTAAAATTCCGGTGATCGGCGAACCACTTGGTGTTCGTAAAACACACTGGAATATTTTGTGCAGAAGAAGAAGATCAGAAAATTTAGTAAGTAAAAATTCTGGGATTCAAGGCATATTTATAGCCAATTTCGTACCGTTTCTGAAAAGGTTTTGCAACCTTTCAGAACAGCCATAGCTGTTGGCACATGGTGACCTCAAAATATTCCAAACACACATAAGTGTGAAGATTGAAGACCTTTTCTATATTTCATATAATTGATTAGTACAAAAGAAAAGGACACTGGTTCGCGCATTACGGGTAGATTCCTCTTACCTAAGAAATAGAAGGGAGCACTTCACCGAATGATAGGTAAAGTATGGGATGTTCAGTAAACAATCCCTTAGCTCAAGTCCTCGGAGATACCCAAGGCAGCTCCCCGTGTCATTTATACCCAACAGGACAAGAGTATACAGGTCCGCTAGCGTGTGAATCCTTTCAGAACAGCCATAACTGTTTTGAACAGGTGTGAATATTGCGGGAAAATTAAAAACGGATTTAAAATAATCCGGGAAAGAAAAACGGGCCGGACCGGACCGGGTCGCGGGTCATTCCGGATTTGAATTTTCCGTTAATTAATTAAATACTTTGATAGGAATTTTGTCCTAAAAGATTAATCAATCAATCTTTAACCGAAGCCGAGCCGAGCGAGCGACGACAACGACGGCGCGAGGCTTGCCTTCTTCTCAACTCTTTAAGAGCTAGAAGAAGAGCTTCTCTATATATACACATAGATTTTCTTTCCTTCTTCCAACGAGGGACAAAGGGCACTAATTCAAAATTTCACTTCCCTCCATTTCTTTTTTCACCATTTTTCATTTTCTCTTTAAGCTACACCAAGTTTAAAATTAAGCTACACTAAACTTAAAGACCAACAATAATTTTATGGAACAAATGGTGTTGATTTCTTCAGACTTCTTAGGTTTTCTTTAATTTAATGAGAAGTTGCATAAATGTAGAGCCTATTCTAATTAAATTCTAACTTAGTATTACTACAAAACTTCTGTTACCAAGTGAATGAACAAGAAAGATTCCTCGGTCTTGTACAACCGTGTAAAATAAGGTTAGTTTGATGTGTCGGTGATGAGCGGTCCAAAACCATTAAGTCCGCAAAGAATTAACCTAATATCAATTTTATAGGATCGTCATAGGTATAGTTTAAATCAGTAAAGAATTGCACCCTGAGTGATTTATAATTATAATCTTAAGTTATACAAATATTTAAGGGTATTGAAGTCGATCAATGTTACATGAATATTTTAGTCATTCAATATTTAACATAAAATATTTGTACTTTTATAATTATATATATATATATATATATATATATATATATATAGAAAGAGATTAACACTACTTGTATTTCAAGAAAATGAGAAATGAACAAATAAATAAATTATAATAATGGCACTGGTTATGATATATCCGCCCCTAAGCAATATAGTTTACATTTCATGCTTAAATTTAACTTGTTCCTTACAAGTTTTATATATGAAAAGCCGTCGTTTATACCTAAATATTGTTCTCCGTCAATGTTGCTAAGTTGAAATTAATTTCATTAAACCATACGAATTAATATGGTTTGGTGAAATGCAGCTCTTTTTGCCATGCAACTATAACACACGCTTTAAATTTAGGTGGTTAGAAGGTTTAAAAGTTGGTTAGAGTTGATTAGATTGCTATCCAATTTCAACATTTTCTCCGCGTCATGTTGATATTGAGATATTTGACGGTCTAAGGAGCAAATCATGACAGAGAGAGATCTTTTAAGCCGTGCCATCATGAATTGGTCTGCCACTGCCTTGGAATTTTGACTATTTATTAGTGGTTTTGCCTTAAAACAAGAGGCTCTAAGTTCAATGGCTGCTTCCCTTGTCAAACATCAATGGGGGTCTTACCAACTCCCATAGTCCCATTTACTTAACCATTCCATAGTTGTTTCACTCCTTCTCTTTTTAATATTTCAATTGTTGTTTATTCTTACTGTAATCTCCACATCATCAACACGTAATATACATTCTTATTCGTACTCATTAATTGTTTATGATGTCTCAGTTAACGCAATGCAATTTGAGATTGTAGCCATTGACCGTCTATTGCTTGATGATTTGAACACCCCGCCCAAGCGAATGGAAAATTCCTTTTGGGGTTTAAATCTACTAAGTACAAAATTTAACACTTTTTCCTTCAAGGTGCAGGCCAAAATTAAACAGTTAATTTTGTTTGATTTAATTAACAGAGTAGTAAGCCTCACACGCTGTAACGATCCGGTCTGTCGTTACGTAGAATCTGTATCATAATTGCTGTTAATGACTCGTCATTGATTGATTATACTGTCATTGATGTGTTAGAGTTGGTAGGCTTGAAATCGAAATGGTTGTAGTGAGAGTTCAACCACTTAGTCTAAAAAATAATAGCCTTGAAGTTAGAAATGTCAACTGAGAGTTGACTTATTGGTAAACGACCTTGAAATGCGGATTTTATGGCTCGAATAGCTTCGTTAGGTGATTTGGGACTTAGGAGTGTGTCCGAAATATTTTTGTGATGTCCGGTGTAGAATTAGGCTTGAATTGGCGAAGTTAGCTTTTGGGTGATTTCCGGTCGACAGTGGAAAATAGGCTATCGGGGTCGGAATGGAATTTCGACAGTTAGAGCGGGTTCGTAATGTCATTTTGGATGTGTCTGCAAAATTTCAGGTCAATCGGAGTTGTTTTGGATAGTTTCGGCATCATTGGTGGATTTTTGAAATATCAAAGTTCTTAGGCTTGAATCCGGTGTGATTTTGGTATTTTGATGTTAATTTTAGTGTTTTGAGAGTGCGACTAAGTTTGAATGATCATATGAGAGGTGTTGGTATGTTTGGTTGGGGTCCCGAGGGGCTCGGGATTGATTTCGGATGGTTAACGGAAAGTTTGGAACTTGAAATATGCAGCTACAACTGCTGGTACTGGTGTAACCACACCTGCAGAAGTTTGACTGCAGGAGCGAGCGGAGCACCGCAGGTGCGGGGAGGGTCGCAGGTGCGGATAGTGGGACCGCAAGTGCGGTCCCGCAGGTGCGAAAGATGGGCCGCAGGTGCGGAACCCCTGGGCAGTTATAAAAAAATAAACCCTCCACGACCTAAACCCTTTTTACACCATTTTTGTACGGACAAAGAGCTCTTGAGGCGATTTTTGAAGAGGGAAATGTTCTTCATAGAGGTAAGTATCTTGATCATTAAAACTCGTTTATGGGTGATTATAGAACATGATCTCGGTATTAAATTCATGAAAATCAGTAGAAAAATGGGGAGTTAGGGCTTGAGATTATGAGACCTTTAAGGGTCGATTTGAGGGGTCAAACGAACTCCGATTTTGGTGTTCTTTATATGTACGGACTCGTGAGAGAACAAAAAACATTTTGGTATAATTTTTTTTGAGTTTCGGGATGCGGTCCTGGGGGGTCGGGTTTTGACCGGTTTCAGATTTTTGGGTTAAATTTGATATCTTTCGATTGGAAATTGTTCCTTAAGCACATATTGATGATAAAAATCTGAACTTGGTAGATTTGGAGCATCCGGAAGTTGATTCGAAAGGCAAACACATTGCGAAGTAATTTCGGGCTAGTTTGAGGTAAGTAATGCCTTTAAATCTTGTCCTGAGGGTATGAAACCCCGGACTATGCACCCTTTCACGGGTTTTTAAATGTAAAGGTTGAAACTTTGGAGATATAATCCTTACGTAGGCGACTATTGAGTTGTGAAACCGACTTTTAAGCCTATGCTTAATTAGTATTATTATATTATGATATGATTTGGGCTGTAAGCCATGTTTGGGGCCTAGTGCCGACCTGTTTACCCCTTGGGGGATGTTTTTACTATTTTCCTCACTGATATGTTATGATTTTTCACTCAGTTTTTTCGGTGAAATTGTTTTGACACTCAGAGTATTTTGATACTACTTCTTGGAAAATGAAACACTGTATTTGGGTCGAGAACCCGGTATATTTATGGCCTGAAAGGAAAATTGAGAGTGTATGACTGAGTGAAGCTGTTGGGCTATATTGTGAGGATGTTATGATATGAGTAAGGCTGATGGCCTATATTGTGAGGATGATATGATATGAGTGAGGCTGCGGGCCTATATTATGTGTGATTTATGCCATGCTGTGGCTTATTATAGCGCTTGGGCTGTAGGAGCCCCTCTGGAGTCTGTACACACCCCCAGTGAGCGCAGGTACCTAATGAGTGATGCCCGCGGGGCTTATGCTGAGTGATTGTGAGGTTGCCTGATGGGCTAATACAGAAAGATATTGTTACGAGAAATGATTATGGCCCGAGGGGCAGTTTTAGGAAGATTTTTACTGAGTTTTCAAACTATGATTTACCTCCTTTTCAAACTGGTTTTACTGAGAATTTTACTGAGATATTCTGATATTACGCTTGGTTCAAAGGATTTCTGGAAACTGATTTCGAACTTATGTATTTGATGAATACTACCTGGTGACTTGTTGTTTTATTGGTTTGATGGAATTGGTGTATCTGTACTGTGTGTTTTATAATTCTCAGACTGTGATTTATTTTTATTACTACTGAGTTGGCGTACTCATAAAGACTCCCTGTGCCTCTGTGCATAGATTCATGTACCAGTTTGGAGCAATGGTTGTCTTTGCTCGTAGCAGCAACTTACGGGATTTTGAGGTAGCTGTCCAGCATCCACAGCTTCTCCATTTCCCTTCCTTATTCAGTTTGGCATTTCATTCCTAGACTTTATTTAAGACATTAGTAGAGTTGGTTTTATTTCGTAGATGCTCGTGACCATGTTGACTCCAGTCTTGGGGGATTTTGTTTAGAGTTATTTAGACTATTATTGGGGCGCTAAAACTTAAATGAATTATTATTTTGCTACGTTGCTGTTTTATTGAACTGTGCCTTATTATAAATCGAACAAATGCGTAGTGAGGTGATAGTTGACTAGTCTAGTTTCACGATAGGCGCCATCATAGCCTATTAGAATTTGGGGTCGTGACACACGCCGACAATGTGATTAGGAGATTACATATCTAAGCATAATTTCCCTCCAAAAGCATGAATTTCTTGACGAATATAATCCTATTGCATATTCAACACACATACTTCCATTTCCATGATGTTCGACGTACTTTTTTCAACTATAGAAATAATAGACGAGGAAAAACAAAAGGTAAATCAAGTCTTAGCATCTTAGCAATCTATTTTCTGATATTATTTTATAATTAGAAGTGATTGTTTTTGCCTTTTTGGTGTAGCTAGAAGTGGGAAAAAGGAAAAGAGAAAAAAGTGAAGAGAAAGGAGAGAGTAACTATTTGTCTTGTGATCAAGTTTCATTGATAATTGAATCACTTTAATCTACAGTTGATCTACATGCGAGGAGGTATTTTGCATTTCAAAAGTTAGGGCTTAATATCGTACGAGTCAAAATCTATTTTTAGAATATTTAAGTCAATATAAGATTAGGGGAAGGGTTCCTAGGTCGTCGTTTGTCGAAATGACCCAAGAAGTTGCGAAGTCTGTGGTCGAAGAGTCAACAAAGGTCGAGGCCGAGGTCAAGAACTTTTGACAGAGTTATAACGGCTAGTTTCAAGATAGGGCATTAAATGAAATATTCTAGTGGCTATTCTCTGCACATGTACTATTAGGGTTTCTTAGGAACATGTTCCCTATAAATAGAAAAAGATACAATGATAAGAGACATGTGATATTCATTTGTAAAAACACACTTTGATTTGAGAAAGAGAATCAGGTCTTGTTGCTAAGATACAAACAACACGTTATCACTCAGATTCTTGTTAATAATTTTCCACTAGATTCGAGAATAACTCAAATATTCAAGGGATTGTCTATCATTCATCACTATCAGAAAGAACATCTACTTATTCCATCATTTCTCGGGTGACTCATTCATTCCATTTACTGAAATATCATTTATTGATATTGAATGCTACACTATTGCCTTTGATTTCTAGAAAATTTATTGCATGCTACCGCCACTCTCCAACTATATCTACATAGCATTTGTTACCTTTTCAAGAATTCCATCTTAGGGATATTATTGTTAGCTAAGATTAACTCTCATTTATATAAATTTAATTATTTGAACCAAGATCTATATTTTTTGGTCAAACAATTTGGCGCTGTCTGTGGGGATTTCTTAGTTAAATATTTAGTTCCTCTAGATCTACAATTAACGCAAGTCACTAACGTCCAAAAACCCTGAGATCTCATTTCTTCATTTATACAAAACCTTATATGGCAGGTAACGAAGGAGAAATGACAAAAATAACAAGTGACTTCCCAACCAACATCATGAAAATGTCATCAACGAAAGCTGTGAAATAGTAGGTGAGAAACGACGCCCAACGTGTCCCCTAGGCGAGAGAGGTCACCACCCCTACACTGCAACATATAAAAACATAGCGGAAAAGGGGCCTCTGCGTCTACAAAGAAAGAGACGCCCCAGCTGTAAAAAAAAAACTCCTCGAGGCATGACTTACCGACACGCTAGCAAGTGTCCTCAACAAACCCGCTCCACGCATTACTGCAAAAACCGCAAGGGTCACGATACGACAAACAGACGAGCAGCACAACCGAACCCTCTCTCCAACGACATGTACAACTCACAATGTTACTGATAGTGCATGTGAAAGCGCCCTCACTTCCATTCTAAAGTGGATGGAAGAAATGGAGAACGAAAATAAGGCGCTCCGAGACCGGATGAAAGAACAGTAAGAAAGTGTTGACAAGATACTGGGCGCTCCTAAGATACTACCGAAAAGGGACGACGACAAGTTCGTAAAGCAGCCATAAACGATGATGCAGCCCGGCATGCCATACCAAAGACCTTCAAAATACCGCCCTGCCTCAGGATATACGACGGAACGATCGATCCTGAAGATCATGTGACTCTCTACGTCACCGCCCTGAAAATCAACGACCTCGCCAAGGAACAAGTTTCCTCAATTTCGCTGAATAAAATTGGAAAAACCCTCACGGGAGGGGAATTAGCATGGTATTCGCAGCTGCCAGCCCGCTCCATAGAAACTTTTAAAGAAATGGCCGATAAGTTCGTAACACCCGTGCCGGAGCCAAGAAGGTCTAGACGAGAGTAAACGACATATTTGCTATCAAGCATTCCTTGGGAGAGAGACTAAGGGACTTCCTCGCTAGTTCAACAGAGTAAGGATGACTCTGCTAAACGTATCTGAAGGGATGACAGTCGCAACTTTTCAGAACGGGCTGAGTAGAGAGGGTTCAAGAGCAACTAGAAAATTGTTGAGCCGATTGGTGAAGTATCCTCCAACCATTTTGGACGAAATCCATAATGCTTATTGTGGCGAGGTACGAGCAGACGAGGACGATCTCAACGGACCAACTCACCGACTAACCTCGATACAAGTCAAATCCATAAAAGAACAAAGAGACAGTGACAGAAGAGATCATCCAATTCCGCGACCTAACAGGGAAAGACACCAACCATATGTCAGGGTGGCCACCGCATCCTCACTCCGCTATGATGAAGGCCCGTCCAGGCCAAGGGCAGGGGCTCATCAGAACGAAAAAGATATGCCTCCTTTATTATATGCTCACAAATTTTGTGTGTCGCCTACATTCTTGAGAAACTCGGAACAAAAGTGAAATGGATGCCAAAGATGAGATTAGACCCGAACACCAGAAAGTCCGACGCCTTCTATGAGTTCCACCAAGAACGCGGGCACAAAACACAAGAATGCATCGCCCTCACACATGAAGTACATGTTATGGCAAGGGAACCTCAAAAAGTTGTTAAGCGATAAGGGGAGGACCAACTTCTTCATAGGACGTGAACATCAAGTCCCGTTGGAGCCTACATTTCCAGCCCGTACCTTCAACATGATCATCAACGGCATTGACGACGCTTATATCAACGACATGAAGTTCACCACCGCTCACAAATTCAAGCGGTCTATGTAACGACTCGACCGTTAGTTTTGAGGATTTGTACTTCGCTCGATAGTTTGGGAGAACAAGTAGCTCCGTATGATGTATTAGGACTTGTGTGCAAAATTTGAGTTCATTCCGAGTTGATTTGATATGTTTCGGCGCCGTTTCTTCAAACATAAATGATATCATATTGAACAAATGAGATCCAACTTATTTTTAAGGATTAGATTCGTATCGTAATTACGGACCCGTAGCAAAAAGAATTGTCGAATTTGGACATCGTATGAGGATTTTATGGTCATTTTACTGTGATGACCCAAGGGGTCATTTTATAAAATTAGACTCCGTTCCATGCAAAATAACCACAAAAGACTAAAATAAAATACCTCGATTTGCGTGCGCAGTCCGGACGTAAAACCGGAAAGCTTTTATGTGAAAATATGAGAAATAGTGATTTTTAGAATTTAAATTTGATAAAAGTTGACTTTGGTCAACATTTTGAGTAAACTGACTCGGATCCGTATTCCGACGATCCCGGGAGGTCTGCAGTAAACTATGGGACTCAGGCGTATGCCCGGAAATGAATTCCGAGGTCCCAAGCCTTAGAAATCAAATTTTGAAAGAAATTGTTTTGCTGAAATGTTCATGAATTAAAGAAATGAATCATGCTAAAAATTATTGGTATCGAGTCCGTATTTTTGTTCCGGAGCCGGTACAGCTTTGTTATGATATTTAAAGGTTAACTGTGAAATTTGGTGAAAAACGGAGTTCGTTTTACGTGATTCAGACATCCGGTTGAGAAATTATGAACTTTAAGAATTTTTGTTGAAAATGATGAGTTTTGAGGGTTAATTCATAAATTTACATGTTATTTTCATGATTTTATCGCACGAGCAAGTCCGTATTATATTTTTAGACTTGCGTGCATGATTTTTTTTAGAGCCCCGAGGGCTCGGGGGAGTTTCGGATAGGCCACAGGGTGTTTTTCACTTAAAAATAGCTGCTGGTTTTTCCAGTTCTGGTGTCTAGGTATTTTGACCTGTGCAATCGCATAGGAAAGACCGCGATTACACAGAGTAAAGTTTGAGGCCTGTTTGGAACCCTGTGCGATCGCACCTATGTAACCGCGATCGCACTGCCCCCAGCCCCAACCCTGTGCGAACGCACATGTCCACCCGCTAACGCACTGCCCCCAACCCCCAACCCTGTGCGAACGCACCCCCACCTCCGCGATCGCACAACCCAGTTTCCCCTTACCCTGTGCGATCGCATTTAATTAACCGCGATCGCACAGTTGCCCAGCCCAGCTAATATAAATACCTGTTAAGGAACATGCATAACACTTTCTTATCCAAATTTTCGAAGTTCCAGCCTAGAAACGAGTTTTCTTCAACAATCTTCATCCCTAATTCATAGGTAATCAATTTCAAACCTTGCTCTTTGAATTCCTTACTATTTTGCATCACTTTTAAAGCAAAAACAAAGAATTTTTATGGTAAAAATCTAGGATTTGGGTAGAATTAGGGAGTTCTGTAAAATTTTTTTATATCAAGTTAAGGTCGGATTTCAAAACTAATAGCATATTTGGGTTCGTGGGTGAATGGATAAACGTAATTTGGTCCGAACCCCGAGTTTTGGTCAAGCAGGCACGGGATCGGGTTTTCACTTTTTTTGAGAAAAGCTTAGGAAAAATTATATTTTCAATAAAGTTAGTTCCTTTAGCATTAGTTAATGATATTAAGTTAATTTTGATTAGATTCGAGCAATTTAGAGGTGAATTCAAAGGGAAAAGCAATAATTGAGCAGTGAGTGACCTGCGAAATTGAGGTAATTGTTTGGTCTAACTTTGGCTTGAGGGAATAGGACTCCCCATTTGTTTGTTATGTGAAATGCACAGGCGTGATGTATAGGTGTGGTGACGAGTATCTATGCACCACCCAAATTATTTGTTAAACATGATCCCCTTTCCCGTTCTCCACTTATTTGATTATTGTCTTAACTGTTACATGTTCATTATTGTTTCTATGACTATTTGGCCTTGTTGAATTGTTGTTAGTTATTGTTGTAACTGTTTGGAAAGAGTATTGGTTGTTTGAGCCGGTTCCCTCGTGATATAAATATGGCTGAGAGGTTTGGTATTGTTTTTTTTGGAATAAATGTGTATATATTTTAATATTCTTGTTGGTTTCATGGTTGAGAGGTTATTGATGAAGTCATGAGAAAAATGCAGTTTATTATTTATAATTGTTGAAACAAAAGTATTGTGAAAGGCTTGGCCTGATTTATGAAATTTTGAATAAAATGATATGATATGTCTGGTGGGAGCGGGTTGCACGCCGCAACAAGGAGTGATAAGGGAGAACAGGTGGGATCGGGTTGCACGCCGCAACAGGAGCAATAAGGGAGATATTTTAGGGAGGAGTAATAAGGGAGGACAGGTGGGAGCGGGTTGCACGCCGCAAGTAGGAGTGATAAGGGAGGATATTTACATTTATATTTTACTATTTTTCAAGAAAAAGAGAATTAAAGTTTTGAAAAGCTAAAATATTTATTTTACTACTCTTTAAATATTTTAGTACTATTTTTATTTAAAGTTAAAGTTTGGAACTCTGAAGAGATATTTGAGAATTGGTTATAGCTGAGTTATTTTATTTTATTTGGTTGCAACACTTAATTATCTATTTGTTTAGATTTCTTCTTGCTCATTATTTATTGCTGTTAAAGATTATAATGTTGAAGCCCGACTTAGCCTCGTCACTACTTCGCCGAGGTTAGGCTCGACACTTACTCAGTACATGGGGTCGGTTGTACTGATACTACACTCAGTGCCCTTTTGCACAGATCCGGGTTCTATTCAGCAGTAGAGGATTCCAGGACGACCACCCAATTTCGTTTGGAGACACGAGGTACATCTGCCGGCGTTCGCAGATATCCGCGAGTCTTCTCCTATATCTACATACACTGTTTTATTTTATTCAGAATAGTTGCACTATTTCTTTTAGCCATTATTTGTAGTATTCTTTAGTAGTTCGTGAATTGTGACACCAGACCCTGGGGTAGTCTTAGAGTTGTTATTATAATTAGTTCGTGGTTCGTTTCATTTAATTGGTCATTATTATTTATTTATTCTATGGTTGTTGGGAATTAAATTGATTAAGTTCATTTAAAATTAGATTATTTATGTTGAAGTAATTAATTAACGAAAATTTGTTAATCGACTTCTAACATTGGCTTGCCTAGCAAGTATGGTGTTAGGCGCCATCACGATCACTAAGGTTGGGAATTTGGGTCGTGACATTTACTAAGAATTAGGTTGTCCGATTTTTCAGATTAGTTACAGAATTGCCACTGACTGCGTATTTAAAAATCTACACTATTTGTAAATATTGAAACCAACATATCTCCTTCATTATAAGGTCAAATTGAATGATTCAAAAGCCTAACTTGACTAGAATTTCACAAGAAATCTATTAGAGGCATAAAAAGCGAGTTTCGAGATCGTTTGGCACAAGAAACGAGCTAGAATAACTGGAAGAAAAATATATAAAATAAGAGTTTGTTCATTCGGTCATATTTTGAGTTGGGAGCTCGGATTTTGGCGATTTTGGAGGCGATTTTGACCATATGGATTGGGGTAAGTGTTCTCTACTCAGTTTGGTTATATTTCATGAATCCATCCTCGTTTTTGGGATTTGATTGATGATTTCAAAGTGAAATTGAGGAAGTTAGAGCTTGAGTTTTGGAGAGTTTAAGGTGAGGATTTGAGGGACCAAACGGAGTCCGATTTTGACGAATTTTATATGGTTATATTCGGGAGAGAACGAGATTTCTAATTCTATCATTTTTGACTGGTTTCGTTACGTGGGACCGGGGCCCGGGTTTTGGCCGATTTCAGATTTTTGGCATATCTTGTAGTTTTTATTGTGAAATTCGACTCATTAGCCTATGTTTATGGTATTAATATGATTATGGTTAAATTCGAGCTTTTGGAGACTGAGTCCAGAGACGAGGGCATCCCGGAGTAGGATTTTACGCTATTGAGGTAAGTATCTTGCCTAACCTTGTGTGGAGGACTTCCCCTTAGGATTTGAGTCCCCTGTATTAATTGTAGCCCATGCATGCGAGGTGACGAGTGCGTGCCCGGTCTTATTTGTGAAAAATTTGTCTTTAGGGTTCTTAGGTCCTTATGTTCATTAAGCGGGAAGTTTTCTGATATAATTGGGTTTCCTATTTGCTAATTTTACCTCTACATGCTTGTCACGACCACAAATCTAAACTGGTCGTGATGGCACCTACCGTGATACTAGGCTAGCCAATTTACTGAGTATAACATAAGGGATATTTCATTTAATACAAAAACTATCTGATATTTCGTAATAATTCCCGCTTTTTAGAATTTCAAAACAATAAAAATGGTCAAAACATCTAAACACAGCCCCATCATCTGGAGTCATCCGTCATGAGCATCTAAGAAGTAATACAAATCTGATACTATTTCCTTACTACAAACAAGTTTGGAAAGTAAAATAAAATGACAGAACAGGAAGGAGAAAAGGGCAGGCTGCAGACGTCGAGCAGCTACCTCACGTTCTCCGAACAATGCTCCAAGGAGAGTAAATCAGCTATCGCTCAGTCCCGGCACCTGAATCTGCACACGAGGTGCAGAGAGTAACGTGAGCACGCCAACTCAGTAAGTAACAAGTATAACTAAAGACTTGAGTGCAGTGACGAGCATTTAAAAATCATGTAAATCCATATAATAAGCAACAGTGGAAAAAAATAAATTAAGTCAGGAATCCAAATTCCGAAGATTTCATAAAAACTTCCATTTTTCATTTAATCTTGTATAAAACACTTGTTCAACATTATCATTTGAGGCTCAGTGTAAAGAAGAGTTAAAACAATGGTTTCATAAAAATAAGCCCCTCGGGCAAAGTATCACTCACAAATAAAGCCTCTCGGGCAAGCCTCTCTCAGTCGCTCATGACTCCACTCTTATTAGTCAATGCTCACACTCAGCACTCTCACTCAACAAGTACTATATAATAACCGCTGCGTTGTGCATCCCGATCCATAAATAGTCGACTGCACTCACTAGGGGTGTACAGACTCCGGAGGGGCTCCTACAACATAAGCGCTATATCGTTACTGCGTGCAGCCCGATCCAATATATCTCGCTGCAGCGTGCATCCGGATCCATATATATATATATATATATATATAATGCTGCGGCGTGCAACCCGATCCCTCACTATCCTCACAATCCGGCTCTCGGCCTCATTCAGTCATCATCCTCAGAAGCCACTCGGGCAACTCAGTACAAATCACGGGGACTCGGCCCAAATGTCTTTCATTACATAGAAACAAAGTGATAAACAGGAATAAACGGTGAACATGTATAAATCATGACTGAGATTATATTTTCTATCAAAACAATGTGATAACAGTAGAAAAAATACCCCCAAGGGTCCAAACAGGTCGGCGCAAGACCCCAAACATGCCATACATCCAAAAATATAGTATCAATCTCTAAATTACAGAATATCATATGATTTCAAATCAATTACGCAGCTTGATAGTCGCTACGGGACGAACCAAGTCACAATCCCTACCGATGCACGCCACACGCTTGTCACCTAGCATGTGCGTCACCTCATTTATCAAAACAATACGAAATACCGGGGTTTCATACACACAGGTCTAGATTTATAATCGTTACTTACCTCAAACCGGATGAAAAACTACTCCGCGATGCCTTTGCACCTCGACTCGGCCTCAACACACTCCGAATCTATTCAAAAACAGGTTCATATCATCAAAATATGCTAAAAGAACAAGGCCTACTCGAAAATAACCAATTTACCTCAAAAATCCCGAAATTGACCAAACCCAACCCCCGGGCGCACGTCTCAAATTCTGATAAAAATCATAAAACTAGAATTCTTACACTCTCACGAGTCCATACATACCAAATACATACAAACGACCCCTCGAACTCTTAGAGAAAAGCCTCAAATTTCAAACCCTAAACCCCCAATTTGAAACCACTAATTTCCATAAATTTCATGTCTAATCAGTCAATTATCACCACAGAAATGAGTTTTAGGCCCAAGAATCTTACCTCCAGGAAATTCCCTTGAAATCCCTCTTCAGATCGCTCCAACAAGCTCCAACCCGAATGAAAAATTGATGAACAAACCAAAAATTCGCGAAGGCAACTATTTATATGATCTGCCCAGCGAATCCGCACCTGCGGTCTCAGGTGCGCACCTGCAGCTTTTCACTTAAAACCCAATTCCGCATCTGCGCTCATCCAACCGTACCTGCGGGCTCGCAGGTGTGGTATGCCTTCCGCATCTGCGACTTAGTCCGACCTTGCCCAATTCTACACCTGCGGCCACCCGTCCGCATCTGCGGAATCACAGAACATCAAAACACCAGCAGACATTAATGCCAAAAACCAATCTGTCAACCATCCGAACTCATCCCGAGGCCCTCGGAACCTCAACCAATGGTACCCACAAGTCATATATGATCACCCTAACTTAGTCGAACCCTCGGAACACCCAAAATAACATCAAAACACCAAATCAATCCATAATTTAAGCCTAAGGATTTGTAAACTTCCGAAATTCGCCAATGATGCCAAAACTAACCAAACCATGTCCGAATGACCTGAAAATTAGCGCACACATCCCAAATGACATTGCGAACCTGTTCCAACTTTCGGAATTTCATTCCGACCCCGATAGCTAATTTTGCACGGCCGATCAAAAACGCCAAAAATCCAATTTTGGGAATTCAAGCCTAATTCTACTCCGGACCTCCGAACAACATTCCGAACATAGTCCTAAGTCCCAAATCACCTAACGAAGCTATCCGAGCCATAAAAACCACATTCCGAGATCATTTGCCCATAAGTCAACTTCCGGTTGACTTTTCCAATTATTAACCATCTTAAGAGATTAAGTGTCTCATTTCTCACCACGATCACTCCGAACCCAAGCCAACCGACCCAACACAACATAAATGTTAAACAACAAAAAACGAAGCAGAAATGGGGAAAACTAGGCTAATCTCACCGAACGAACGACCGAGACGTTACATTCTTCCCTCTTAAACAAACGTTTGTCCTCGAACGGGTCTAGAAACATACCTGGAGTCTCAAATAGGCGAGGATATCTGCTCCGCATCTCCCGCTCGGCCTCCCATGTGGCCTCCTCCACCGGCTTCCCTCTCTACTGCACCTTCACTGAAGCTATATCCTTAGACCTCAACCTTCTGACCTGACGACCCAAAATGGCCATTGGCTCTACCTCATAAGACATATTACCCTCTAGATGAACCGTGTTGAAGTCCAAAACATGAGACGGGTCAATTGAACCACGTTCAATTCGACCCCAACGATCATAGAAAAAGGCCTATATCGGCTGCAAACTCTAAGAACCAAGTAAATTCAGTTAGGAGTGTTCGTCGGTTGGTACAATACGATATTTAGACATTTCGGTTTAGTATTTTTGGAATTATGTTTCTTAAAATGCTATATCAATACCATAACTAATTAAATTCGATATGGTTCAATTTTTCTCCTTTCGGTTTCGGTTTATTCGATTTGGTAACTTCGGTTTATTCGATTTCAATACTAACAAGTGCATAGAGTCATAGATTGTAATATTCTTAATTAAAGTACTCAAAAGTACAAAACTAAAAATATTTGTTGATAAAAGTTTTGTCCAAAACCAGCAAATATCAACCTAATGAGAAAACTGCACATGATGGAATAAATTTGATCATTAGAAATGTCTTCTTACTTGGTTAGAGTTAATTGATGAACTTAGAGAATAAAAGAAATTAAAATTTTAGTTTTTTTATATTTATGTTATAATTAATTATATGTGTTTTGTCTAATACAATATATATTTTGGTACGATATCAGTATATCGGTATTTCATTTTAAAACACCAAATTCCATACCTAATACCATATTTTTTAAAAACTTAAACCAAATACCATACCAAACACTAAAATATCGAATACCAAATACCAAAAATTTTGATTTCGGTTTCCGTACGGTAATTCGATATTTACCAAATTATGCACACCCCTAAATTCAGTCAATTCTTAATAGTTTATGAAGATTTGTTTTCTTTTAGCCATGCAAAAATGCCAGGAATACCAAAGAAAATCGCCACAGACAAGTTAAACGTCCACCCATTCCACCCCAGTAAGGCAAGTCAGACGTAAATTCAACTCCGCCATCAATGATGTAAGGAGGTGAAAAAACTGTTAGAAAACGGCTCCATCAGGGAGTTGAAGTACCCCAAGTGGATTGCCAACGTAGTGATGGTCAAAAAGAAAAATGGAAAATAGCATACGTGCATGGATTTCACAGACTTGAACAAAGTATGTCCGAAAGATTCGTTCCCATTACCCCACATCGACCACCTCAATGATGCAACAACCGGGCACGAACTATTGAGTTTCTTGGACGCTTACTTGGGCTATAATCAAATTCTCGTGGAAGAAGAAGACCACATTCATCACCCACCAAGGAATGTATTGCTATAGGGTCATGCCGTTTGGACTGAACAACGCATGGGAACTTATCAAAGACTGGTAACCAAGATGTTCAAAGACTAGATCGGTAAGAACATGGAGGTATAAATTGACGATATGTTGGCCAAGTCAAAAAGGGCAGAGGATCACATCGATCATTTGAAATAAACTTTTGACATACTTATACGATATAGAATGAAGTTGAACCTGGAGATATGCGCGTTCGGCGTAGCCTCAAGAAAGTTCTTGGGTTTCCTAGTGTCGCAGTGAGGGATCGAGGTGATACCAGAACTCTTAACCAACAAAAAATAAGTCCAAGGGGTGACTTGTCATATCGCCGCTCCATCAAGGTTCATCTCGTGGTCATCGGATAGATGTCATAATTTTTTTGGCGTACTAAAGAAGAATGACGGCCTTGAATGGACTTACGAGTGCGTCCAGGCCCTGCAAGAACTAAAGGCATACCTATCATCACTGCCACTACTTTCAAAACCCGAACCCGGGGAGCAACTTCTCGTCTATCTAGCCATATCCGAGGTAGTAGTAAGAGAAATCTTGATCCGCAAAAACAAAGGTACGGAATCTCCCATCTATTACATTAGCAAAACATTCGTCGTATTTCCCCTCAGCGTGTTTCCCCTCCCCATATTACTTGTTTAGTTCTTTACTATTATTGTATATACACTATTAATTGTACAAGTTTGATTGTAGGTGTCTTGTTCTAGCCTCGTCACTACTTTGTCGAGGTTAGGCTCGACACTTACCTGTACATGTGGTCGGTTGTACTGATACTGCTCTGCACTTTCTGTGCAGCTTTTGGTACCGGCTCGAGTTGATTGAGAGTTTTGCTGTTGGAGCCGCTATCCGAAGAGTCAAGGTAGATCTGTCAGTGTTCACATACCTTGAAGTCTTTGTCTATATTTTCTATTTTACTGTTTCTTTCTTTCAAACAGTTGCACTTCTTTCAGACTTGTATTTGTAGTAAATTCCAGATTGCGTGAGAATTGTGACACCAGATCCGGGTAGTGATAAATGATGAAGTTGTTGTAATATTCTGCACTCTTTATAGTTTATTTGCTATTAATTACTGAATTGTATTAGAATTGATTTAAAATATTTTAATGTCGACTTTCCTAGCAAGTGGGATGTTAGGCGCATCACAGTCCCCACGGTAGAAATTTTGGGTCGTGACAGTAATTTTCCCCAAGTATGTAACCAAAGCAACAATGTCAAAGCAATGAGAAACTTACGCTTATCAACACACCTTTTTCTTGTTAAGTTTATGTTCGATATTTATCGATCAAACACCTACCGACCCTCGATCACAATTTAATGAAAGGTTTTGTTCGACCTCACTCGAACAAACACATACTGGCCCTCGGCTGCCACTGCAACATTACACATCTATAGCTATGAAAAATGTTGTAGTTAAAAATGAAAATTTTCGTGATAAAATACTTTAGCCACAATATTTTTTTCCGTAGCATTCATAGCAAAATGTAGCGTAGCTAAAATTTAGCTACAAACTTTGCATGGTCCGTGGCTAAGGAGTAATACTTATTACTTCATCAATTTCGTGTGTTGTAGCTATGATAGTACAAGCTTTTTGCCACGAAAAATATACTTATAGAAAGTGATTTTATTCTTTTGCCACGAAGAACAAAATTTGTAGCAATCTTCATATTGTATTCCAGCAAAATATTTAATTTATTTGCTATGAAAACTCAAATTTTGTGGCTATTTATATAGCTTAGTCTCGTGACAATAGTACTCATCTTTAGCTACAACTTAAAATTTCATAGCTATGAATTGACGCATTTGCCATAAACTTTTTCATATTGTAGCTAAAATTTCATACTTTTTGTTACACCCCATGTTTTTGTACGTGAGAGTACATCGTAAGTCAATTGATGTAAGCTCAGAAATAAGATTCTATTTGGTGGAATATAAATTAAGTTAATCATGTTACGTTGGAGGTTACAAATATTTAATATCATGAATAACGAGTACCAAGAGGGTTGGAAATTTTAGAAGCTAAACCAATTGAAGAAAATAAGTTTCGTCGAAAGTCGACGAGTTTAGAATGTTATAACATATAATTTAGGGTGAGACTATGGTTCATTACATGATAATGAGGTTATGCTATGAGTTAATGTTTACGTATGATAGTTGTGTTCTACGTTTTGAAGTCAAGCAAGTGGTGGAACAAAAGTTGGCAAAGGTCTTCACAAGTTACACTCATAATGTGCTTAACATTAGGTCAAATGTAACTGAGATTTTCTCCCGATATACTTGGAATTAGGGGATGATATACCTACCAAACTGAAGATCTATTAGTCTAGTTTCCAACGCATTAAACCGTTAATCAATACAACATAGGAATAGAGAGATATTTACAATTTTGCGAGACTGCACAAACATCATAAGTGACAAGTAGGTGGATCACTAGAGCTTTTTGAGCAATACATTTCATGTATTGTATGAGGTATTATTGGGACATATTATATACCAAATTGAAGTTTTTGGAATATAGTTTCCAACGCTCTTAACCATTCGTTCATACGACATCAGCATAAAAAGATATAAGCGTCAGAAGATGGACCAATCCTAGGGTGCCAAGCTAGCACCTCTTTGACTTTTCCAAACTTGATATATATAAACATTAGGTCGGCTTTCTTTTTATTATTCAGCATAAAATGAACAGAAAACACCCATAAATATAACCTCAAGTTATCTACTAGGTTTCAAAGAAGAATATCATCCCGGGCATGAAATCGAGAAGCAATAACATCAAAACGCTCCCTACGACGTAAGTGTCATTATACCGCCTCTTCTTTTTCTTTGTAGTTAGAGTTTTGGAAGTTACTTCATAGTTAATAAATATCTAATATATGTATTTAAGGGTTTAAATATCAAGGAAGTTTGATAAATATATTTCCTAATAGTTAGAACTCACGGGACGGTGATCGGAAGTCGTGAGTTCGAGATATTTGACTTGTAACGGGCTGTTTTGTGTTGCTGTTGGGCTGCGTTTTTTACTACTATTTTGTGGAGTTTTGGAAGAGGAAGGGTGTGGATAAACACCATATATATGTAGTGTTGTGAGCTGGTCGTTCGTTGTAATATTTCTGGGTCGTTTGACACGACTACAGTGGTCGTCTTATGTGTGAAGTGATTAGGTTGTGTGTGGACTGTTTTGGGAGGCTCAATATGATTATTATTGATATTTTTTGGGCTGTTAGGTTATTGTTTTGAATTGTGTGAAGTCATATAAATAGGGGAGGTGCTGTCCGTTTCATCGTAAAATAGGTTGTGGTCGATACATAATAGTTATGACGCTTAAACGATAACGATAGTGTCGTTTCTCTTATTGTAGATTAAGGAGTTGTGACATTTGCGTAGCTTGAGGTTGGGGCAGTATATACAAGGTATGTGAGGCTATCCCTTTCCTTCTTTTGCACGACTCCGATTGTACATAATGCAATGAACGAGCTTCCAAAGATACTCTACTCTTAGAAGCTAGCAGTACTTACATTGTTTCCCTTCTTATGGAACAATTGATTTTGAGGTTGCTTCTCTTATTCTTATGTTATCAATGTTGTTGGTACTTACTGATTATTATAAGATTCTTGATGAAGAGTTAACCCTAATAACATGTGCGGAGAATATCGACCTTACGTCACTCCGAAAGGTTCACAATATGATTCCAATGAGTCCTACATGCATTATATATCTATTTTACTCTACCGAGCCGCGCTATAGTCGGTCGGGTATGGCACCTGTTGTGCAACCACTGATCAATTGGGTTTACCGAGTCCTCTTTGAGGCCGAGTATGATATGATGATGATGATGCCCACAGAGGCGAATGTTCTATGATGATGATGATGCCCACAGAGGTGGATGTTTTAAAATGATTATGTGTATATATGTATCATGCTTTTCATGTTACTGTCTCTTAGAAGCACTCAGATGCTACAGGTTGTATCTCATACATCTCTCTTTACATTACTGTTCTTATTTATGCTTTCATGCCTTACATACTCAGTACTTTATTCGTACTGATGTCCTTTTATTTGTGGATGCTGCATGTCGTGCTGCAGGTCCGGATAGACAGGTAGACACAGCTCCCCCACCACAATAAGCTTTCCAATTCAGCGGTTATAGACGAGATCCCTTCTCCGGACTTGCCGTGGTCTTGATATGCATTTTTGTTATAGATGTTATGGGTATGTCGGGGCCCTGTTCCGGCTATGTTGCATTACTTATGCTCCTTTAGAGGCTCATAGACAGGTGTCAACTCATGTATAGTTTGGTATGTCTTGTTGGATAATTTTTGTTGTATAGTCTTTCATGGCAGCGTTGTAGTTCGTACCTTTTATGTAGTTTCTTAGCAATCTTGTCATCCCATGTGATGTATGTTCATGATACATATCTACCATTTATATTGATCTCGTTATCCCTTAAAGATAATAAGAAGGTTAGATAAAATGTAAGTTGGTGCTCGACAAGTATGGCCCGGGTGCTAGTCATGATCCTCCAGTTTGGGTCGTGACACTTTTAGCCATAAAAATTATGGAACTATAGCAGAAGATTTTGTCCATTTGCTACGGAAAGTAAAAATAGATAGCCATGTTCTTGATACGTGGCAATTGTAGGAGTATATGTTTAGTTACACATTCAAAAATTTATAGCTAAGATTCCATTTTCTTTTGCCATGAAGCATGAAATTGTAGCAATAAATGTTTTTCATTTGCTATGGAAAACAATATATAGTCATGTTCTTATAATGTGGCAATTTTTTTTTTGGTAATTAAAATTTTCATTTACCAGAGAAATATTTACAATCAAATCAAAATACCCTTGCATATTGTCCTACTTTCCTATGTTTCACCCCCTCACCACTTTTCTATTATTTACACATTTCCTATCTATTACATGGATACCAGTTTAGACCATTCAGTATTACCTATATATGCTTGTTGTTGCGACAATGAATTTCCTGTATAAGAAGTTTACATATTACTTCCCATCCTCTTGCCTTAGTCTGAAAGATTCAAACATTTCTTTCTTGCCACACGTAATACACAGTTGCTGCCAATGCCACTTTGTATAATTCTGCAGCTGCAGTCTTCCTCTTGGTACACTTTTCAGCCCATCTTAATTCCTCATCCCACCCTTGTACTGGTCTGTTCATACCTTGCCATGCTAAACTTTGACTCCATAGTGCATTTGCATATGAACACTCGAAAAAACAAGTGCTGAATGCTTTCATTTTCACGTTTGCATAAGACACATTCTTGATCAACTAGCATTCCCCATCTCTGTAGTCTATCTTTTGTGTATAGTTTGCCATGTGCTGTCATGGTTTATACAAATATCCACCTGGGGCACCCTGCATTATGACAAACCACTCTTTTCCAGCTTACTTTGTCAAAGTTACCTCGCAGCCTATGATATATTTTCTTAACAGAACACTTGTTCATTTTTGTAATATCTTCATTGCTTAAACCTGCCTCCATAAATGTCTTCTGTGCTTTAGTGATCTTGCTCACCATCCATGATGTTTTCTTCAATTGGATTTCCCATATATTCCTGCCTTTGATGTAGTAACTATGCATCCATTGAATCCACAACTTCTTCTTTTCTTTGCATAAGTCTCAGTAGTGTTTGCAAATGGAAGCTTTTTTCCAGATAGCTATGTTCATGAGGTTGAAACCCCCTGCTGATTTGGGCAGACAAACTTTATCCCATGTCAATAGAGCTTTCTTTGTCACATTGCTTTCTCCTGTCCATAGGAAACTCCTGCAGATTGCTTCAATTAACTTTATTATCTTCTTAGGGAGCATAAAAATTTGTGCCCAATAGGTTTGCACAGAAAATAGCACACTCTTTATCAATTGAATCCTTCCAGCATAAGACATGAACTCAATATTCCATGAGGTTATTCTGCCCACTATCTTCTCAATCAGTGGTTGACACTGAGCTATTGACACTCTTTTAGAACTTAGTGAGGCACCCAAGTATCTTACTGGTAATTCTCGTTTCTGAATACCTAGAAACTCCAAGATTTCCTCTTGTGCATCTTGTGTGACTCCTCCAAAGAATATTGAACTCTTATTCTTATTGATCTTCAATACAGAAGCTTTTGATAATTCCATAAAGCATTGGATTAATAATTGAACTGATCCCATGTCTCCCTGCAAAATAATAAAAGATCGTCAGCAAAACCAAGTTGCAAGATTTGCATCTTTGCACACTTGGGATGGTAGTTAAAATTTGGGTTCTGATTGAGTGTTTTTAGTCTCCTTATCAAATATTCCATTGCAAGAACAAATAGAAATGGTGAAAGTGGATCCCCTTGTCTCAACCCTTTCCTAGCTTCAAAAGGCCTTGTCAATGCACATTGATCAATACTGTGTAAGTGACAGTTTCCATACATGCCATGATCCACCTCACAAATTGTTCTGGAAAAGCCAAAGCATTCAGCATCTGTTCCATGAAGGCCCACTCTATTGAATCATAAGCTTTCTGCATATCCAGTTTCATCATACACCTGGGTGATACCCCTTTTCTCCAAGAACCTTTCACAAGTTCATGGCTAAGGATTATGTTGTCTGTGATTACTCTACCAGGAACAAATGCAGACCGTGTACTATCAATCAGTGTATCCATAACACCTTGTAACCTCTTAATTAGAACCTTGGAAATCACTTTGTACAATACTGTACAACAAGTAATAGGTCTGTACTCTTTAATACTGTCACGACTCCAAATCCTAACAGGTCGTGATGGCGCCTATTGTGGAACTAGGCTAGCCACTATCACATAATTACACAACTCCTTTAATAAAATTTACCAAAATTCATTAATAGCAAGTAAAAATCTTCTAAGTCTTTAACATAACGTAATATAATCTAACAGTCTAAAACCACTCCCCAAAACTGGAGTCAACTAATCACGAGCATCTAAGAATAATACTAACACTGCTAATGTCATAAAACATTGTCTTAGAACGAAATACTAAATACTAATGAAGGAAGGGAAATGGAGAAGCTGTGGACGCTGGACAGCTACCTTGAAATCCCGAATGCTGACACCGATCAAACTCAGATGATTACTGACCTGGATCTGCACACAGAGGTGCAGAGAGTAATGATGAGTACGCCAACTCAGTAGTAATGAAAATAAATCAAGTCTGAAGATAAGAAACACACAACACAAAATATCAATTCACAAATAGTAAAATACCGAAACAATATAAAGTATACATCTAGTACATATGTGTGAAAACCAGTTTCCATAAAAATTCTTTGAACAAGTATATTCTCAAATGTTTCTCAGTAAACTCCCAAAAATATCAGTATGAAAAATGAAGTGAATCATAATCAAAAGCTCTGCAAAATATCATTATAAACTGCCCCTCGGGCCAGATCATCACTCATAATCAGTCTCTCAGCACCTCACCATCACTCAGTAACAGTCACTCAGCACCTCACCATCACTCAGTAACAGTCACTTAGCACCTCACGGTCACTCATGCCTCCCAATCACTCGTCACTCAAAACTCGACACTCGCACTCAGTAGGTACCTGCACTCACTGGGGGTGTGTACAGACTCCGGAGGGGCTCCTACAACCCAAGCGCTATAAAAAGCCAAATCATGGCATTAATCACTTAGGCACTCGACCTCTATCATATCATAAATATCCTCATAACATTGGCCCTCGGCCTCACTCAGTCAGACACTCTCAACAAGCCACTCGAGCACAAGGGGTTTAAACAGATCGGCACTAGGCCCCAAACGTGGCTTACAACCCAAATATATCAAGAACATAGCAATACTATTTAACATATGAATTAAAAGCAGTATCGCAACTCAATAGTTGCCTCAGAAGGAATAAATTCCCAATTTCTCAACTCGTGCACGCCCCACACTCGTCATCCAGTGTGTTCGTCACTCTAAAATAGTGAAAGGATGTAAAGTCCGAGGTTTCATACCCTTAGGACATGATTTAAAGACATTACTTACCTCAAACTAGCCCGAAAAACTACTCCGCAACACGCTTGCCCCTCGAATCAACTTCCGAGTGCTCGCTCCAAATCTATCAAGTTCAGATTTTTTCACATCAAGATATGCTAGGGGGATGAAACCCAATAGAAAATATCAACTTTAAGCACAATTCCCGAAATTAGCCAAAACCCGACCCCCGGCCCAAATCTCGGAACTCGACAAATTTTATACCAAAATGATCCTCGTCATCTCACGAGTCCGTACATATAATGAACTCTGAAATCGGAGTCCAAATGACCCCTCAAATCACCCCTAGAAGGTCTCTTAAACTCAAGCCTTAGTTCCCCCTTTTCACTGATTTTCCCAATTAAACACTGTTAATTTGGTCCTTAATCACATATAATCGAGTTAATGAGTCCAAATCTTACCTCAATGAAGAACAAACGTTTCCCTCTTCAAAAACCCTCAAAAAGCTCTAATCCCGTTCAAAAATTGTGGAAAATTGGGAAAAGGTCGCGGATGATTTTTTTATATACTGCCCAGACATTTATTCACTGCGATCGCGAAGAGAAAACTCACTGACCCCCGATTTTATTCACTACGATCACAACATATGCCCTGCGATTGTGATGCTTAGACTTCCTGACCTATGCGATCGCGACCAGCTCTATGCGATCGCATAGAGTAATTTCCAATACCTCGCTGCCACTCCAGATTCTTCAATGCGATCGCGAATCTGGACCCGCGATCGCGATGCACAACCTCACCACACTACGCGATCGCATCCCTGACTCTGCGATCGCGAAGAACAAATTCGCCCTTTCCACCAACAAGCCTACGCGATCGCGAATGAATCCTTGCGATCGCGTACAAGGACACCTACAACAGAACACCAGATTTTTCAGCAGACTCCTAAGACCAAAAATGCCCGTTTGATCATCCGAAACACGCCCGAGGCCCTCGGGACTTCAACCAAACCTAACAACCTATCCCATAACATCATTCAAACTTAGTTGAGCCTTCGAAACACCAAAACCAACGCAAAAACACCAAAATCACATCGAATTCAAGCCTATGAACTTTGAAATTTTTAGAATTCACCAAAGATGCGAAAACTATCCAAAACACCTCCGATTGACCTGAAAATTTGAACACACATCCAAAATGACATTACGGACCTGCTAAAACTTCCGGAATTCCATTCCGACCCCGATAGCCTATTTTCCACTGCCGACAAAAAATCGCCAAAAACTAACTTCCGCCGATTCAAGCCTAATTCTACACTTGACATCACAAAAATATTCCGAACACACTCCTAAGTCCCAAATCACCTAACGAAGATATCCGAGACATAAAATACGCATTCCGAGGTCGTTTACCAATAAGTCAACTCCCAGTTGACTTTTCCAACTATAAGGCTATTTTTAGAGACTAAGTGCCTCAATTCTCACTACAACCATTCTGAACCCGAGCCGACCAACTCCTACATATCGCAAACAGTATAAACAACCTATGAAAAGGAAAAAACAGTAATAATAATGTAGATTCTACAGAACGACAGGCCGAGTCGTTACAAATACTGACAGGGTTCCTAACTTTTGGGATTAATGTGATGGCAGTACAGTTCACAGGTCTGTACATTTAAGCTGTTTCATAGAATTCCAGTACAACCTGTGTCACATCCTCTCCTATAATTTGCCAGGATCTCTTGAAAAAGACCGCATTAAACCCATCATATCCAGGAGCTTTTAGATCATTAATATCCTTCAATGTTTCCCATACTTCTTTCTTAGCTACTGGTTTGATAAGATGTAATTGCTGGTCTCTATTTAGAACTGTTCCCATTTTCATGACATTTGGATTGATGGCTGGAAGGTACTCATCTCTTGACCCCAGTAGCTTCTTGTAATATCCCAATATTTCTACTTCTATATCATCCTCCATCACTAGCTGAGTTCCCATTTCATTTGTTAGCATCTTGATTCCATTCAAACTGCTCCTATTTTTCATCTGTGCAAAGAAATAAGCTGAGTTTGAGTCACCCAGCTTCAACCATTGTACTCTTGATCTTTGCTTGTATATACTCTGTTCAACCAGTATCATTTCTCTAGTTCACTCTTCAATGCTTTCTCCTTCTCAATTAACTCATCATCCTGCAGTGTGCAGCTCATATCTTCTTGTACTGATTGTAACTCCTTTCTAGTGATCTTTTCATCAATCCCTTTATAGTGCCGTGTTTTTATCTCTTTTACGACCTCCTTTGTCTTCTTGAGGTTGTTCCAGACTGCCTGTATCTTCCTTGCTGCATCTATTTCTTTCCAAGCTAGTTCAACTTAATGTATGAATTGGGGATGGTCAGCAATACAATTTAAAAATCTGAATGGTCTGTTCTTCCTTCCTTGTACCTGTGTGGTCATTAACTTCAATGGAGAGTTATCAGACACCAGTGGTTCTAGCACCTGCACTTTTAAATTAGGCATTGTCGTCATCCAATTTGCATTCACTAACCCCCTATCTATCTTGCTATAAGTATGGTTATTAGTCCATGCGTAGATCCTTCCCACATATTGTAATTCATTCATCCCAGTGTCAATCATATACTCCTTAAAGTCTTTTGTCTCCATGTACTGGACCTATGACCCATGTTGTCTATCTTGTGCATGTAATACAACATTATAATCCCCCATAGCTAACCAAGGTCCCTGTTACATGCTATGAATCTGTCTCATTTTCCTCCACATTTTTAGCCTATCTTTAATGGTATGCAATTCATATATTGCTGTAAATCCAAATGTAACTGACTTTGAAATTAATCTGATATGTCTATGTATCAATTGTTCATCAACTTCAACTGGTTCAAACATATAGATTCTAGGATCCCAAATTACCCATATTCTACTTTTGTGTCCTGTACTAAAATTAGATATCCATTTCCATTCAGGGGCAATCTTTTTAATTGTCTCATTGGCTTTCTGCTCTTTTACTCTATGATCAACCAAAGCTATTACAACTTTATTATTGCTTTTTATGAACTCCTTTACCTCCTTCTGTTTATAAGTTTTATTCAAACTCCTAACATTCCATGTTATCACACTCATACTAGTATAAAGTAAGGATCATGATACAATTCCTGCACCCCTGGGCTACTTAGTTGCCCCTTGCTTGTACCTGGCTCTTCATTTCTTAGATCATTTCCCAAGCTTTGGAATCCATTATTCCCAGCTACTGCATGTTCATAATTTTGTTTAGCTTTAGCTGCCCTTGCTGCTGACTTGCCAAGTGCTGTTATCCATCCCTCATACTTCTTTTGTGTTGCTTTCCCTTCTGACTCTGATTCTGCCATCTGAGTTGATGTGGTCAATTTATTATTTTCAATCTCCTTCTTTTCATTACCTCCTTCTGTATCAGTTCTTAGCCATACCTGCTTACCCTTAGTCACCTTCCTCTGTTGAATCATTCTTTGTGGTTGTGGCTTCATAATCTCAACACAATCATGTCCTATCTTCAAGCATTTATTACAGTATATTCGCTCCCAGTCATACTCCACTTCCTGCTTGATTAGCCTCCTTTTAGGATCCTGAAGTTTCACGTGTCTGGGCAATGGCTTGGTGATGTCCATTTCAATTAGCATATGTGCATATGAGATTCTAATTGAACCAGTGGTACATTCATCAGCATAAATAGGATTTCCCAAGGCACTTCCTATTTTACTTAATGTTTTCATACTCCAACAATTAAGAGGTAGATTAGGTAATCTCACCCATAGGGGAATAGTTTTCAGTACTTCATCATGCACATTGAAATCTTCTGACCATGCTTTCATAATTATAAGTCGATTATTGACTGTATGAGGTTTGGAATACAATACTTGATCTCTTTCATCCAAATTGCTAAACCTTATCACAAAATAGCCTTCATTGTGATAATAGATCTGTGGTTTCACTGAGAAATTACCCACTGATCTCAATAGTAGGCGATTCCCCTATCACATACAGAACAATCGCAGATCTCCATTTGTCAGTTTCCTGTCCAACATCTTCACTCTCTAATTTCACAAGCTTCTCCCCATTTTGAACAATCGGAGCCATAAACTGTAAATTCACACCTTTCATAGCTAGTTTATTCCCTACAACCACGTTTGCCCATGACTGGTTCTTATTGTCGATCTTCAGCTCACCATTTTTGCTGTTCTCAACAGTACCATAGTTGCATGGTACTGTTCCATTGTTGTTCTTCTTCATCACTTGCACTTGAGTAGTCCCATTCAAAGATCCACCTCCTATAGTTTGTGTCGTTATAGGAGTAACAACAACTTCCTTCAATTTACCCTTGTTGAGAGATAGATCTGCTTCGTCCCTGCTCAGCTCACTTTACATGTTCCTTGGAGTAGAATTCTCAGCTGGTTCTTCAATTCGTATCCCTTTTGGAGACACAAACAATTCTAACACCTCATTCAATTACAGTCTTCGTCTGGTTTTTCTTTGGTCTGCCTCTCCCTCCCATGGCTTCCAAGCGCACGTTAGCTAGGTCACGTTAACGTGCGCCGAGAGAGAAATGTTTTTTTAATATTTTCAACTATTAATCACATGCATATATATATATATATATATATATTTATATATATATATATATATATATATATATTGTCACGACCCAAATCCTAATTTAGGTCGCGATGGCGCCCAACAGCGGGGTTAGGCAAGCCGACGTAACCTTCACTAAGTTATACCCTTCCCATTCGACCAAACAAATCAATAATTACCAGTTTAGAAACAACTAACATGATACTAGCCTTGAGTGAAGGTAAAATCATAGTAAATACAAGGCCGAAATAAGACATATACATAGATATACAACCCAAAACCCAAAATATATACCGCGTGTGTGTCAGGAGTGTCACGGGCAACTACTGAATATACAATGACTGCAATACATACAAGGTCTCAGTCTGAATGAAATAGACAGAGAGTATAACAAAAGAAACTCCAGGGTGCTGCTAGGAAGTCGCCAGGAAAGCAGCTCACCGTGAAGTATGACCACGCTATCAATATCTAGCACCGGCCTGAAAATCAGATGGACCAGCCTCCGGACCTGTACAGTCAAGTACAGAAAAGGAAAGAAAGTGCAGCATGAGTACATATATACAAATATGTACCCAGTGAGTATCTCGCTAAACTCGAAGAAGTAGTGACGAGAGGTCGACTAGATACTCACTAAGGTCCAGCAACATAATATAGAATGAGATAAAGCTAAAGCAATAGGCATGCGAAACAGTAAGCAACAAGTATATGAACACATAATGTTACACAAGTAAAACCACCAAGTACCAATTCCTCTTATTCAACAATACCTTGCCAATACTATCATATGTGAACCAGACTCAAGTGTACATATACCGACACAGACAAGACAACCGGCTGGAATCATAGGGTAGGTCATAAGGACTGAGGTCATAAGCTCCCCACGATCGCGAATCATACATGCGACTCGTGTGCTGACTCGATAATAATAATAAGCTCCCCACGATCGCGAATCATACCTGCGACTCGTGTGCTGACTCGATAATAATAATAAGCTCCCCACGATCGCGAATCATACCTGCGACTCGTGTGCTGACTCGATAATAATAATAAGCTCCCCACGATCACGAATCATACCTGCGACTCGTGTGCTGACTCGATAATAATAAGCTCCCCACGATCGCGCATCATGCCTGCGACTCGTTTGCTGACTCGATAGTAATAGTATTTACATATAGGTACCTACGGGTACCGACTCGACCGTGAACTCAACAGGATTGTGTCAATATCATATCACTGATAGCCAATTAATATTTACCTCATCATATTTTTACCTCTCCCATGTCATTTTAACAATAAACACAGTTTATAATACATACAATGGTTCAAATAAGGCACAAAATGGCATGCTCGTGGGTCCTACGGCTACCCGACATAGCAATATATTCTCCACGTACGGACCCTCGTCACTTGGTACGTACGCGGCCCCCTCAACATGTACACATAGCAAACAAGGAACCTATGGGGTCATTTCTCCCTTACAAGTTTGGAAAGGAGACTCACCTCGTGACGATATCACCCCTCGGATCAAGGATGCGCCCGAACCTCCGAAATTTACCCTCGACGGCTCGCAACTAACCAATCATCGTATAATTGAATTAATTTAGGTTCCAAGAAGAAGAATTAACAAGAAATCCTAAAATTAAGCATTCTTGACCATTTTCCGGAATTTCGACCCCAGGCCCACACGTTTGGATTTTGAAAATTCTTGAAGGAATCACCTACCCGAAGTCTAAGGATTGAAGTTATGTGATTTATACAAGGATTCATAGCCTCAAATGAATAATTCACCAATTTATTCAAAGCCCTAGAATTTCTATCCAAATTTTATGATCTTTGATTCTTTAGGAATTAAACCCGTTGGATTCCATGCATAATAGTGAAAAATGGAAGAGAATTACTTACCTCTACAGTGTGTGGTCGTGGGAGGTGTTGCTCAAACTTGGATGCTCTCTAATGGAGGTTGATGGTGGATAAAATGAAGAAAACCCGTATTTGGACATTTAAAAAAAAAGGGTTGGCAACAGTGATTTCCGCACCTGCGACCTTGGGACCGCAGGTGCGGTCTCGCACCTGCGAGAATATCATCGCCCATGCGGGAAAAGGGCCTGGGACCCTGGCATCGCACCTGCGGAGAAGGAGTCCGCACCAGCGGTCCCGCTCCTGCAGAAGAAGGGCCGCGCCTGCGATGGGGGTCGCACCTGCAAAGGCTGGACCGCATGTGCGCACTCGCACCTGCGACTGAGAGACCGCATGTGCGGTCACACCAGAAGTAGCTGCACCAGCAATGGTTTTTGCTGGTTTTGGCCTCGTGCGGGGCACCTGGGCCCACCCGAGCCCCCGTCAAAACATAGCAACAGGTCCCAAATCATTATACGGACTAGCTCGAGCCTACGAAACACTCATAACATCGCTAAAACTCAAAATCCCCCTCCAAAACCCCTGAAATCTTAACTTAATAACTTTGAAATTTCTAGAATTCATTTCATTGCGCCGAACAGGTCTATACTACTCGGAATGACCTCAAATTTTGCAGACAAGTCATAAATGACTATACGGAACTATTCCCGGTCCCAGAATTCTGTTTGGACCTCGATAGCATAAAGTCCCGTTTCAAGCCAAATTCCAAACTTAAGGAAATCCTGATTTCCATTTCGGGCGCTGAAATGCTCCCGGTTCGTCAAAAACTCGAGCCGAACATACGCCCAACTCCGAAATCATCATACGGAGCTACTGGAGTTGTCAGAACTCGATTCTGAGGTCGTTTTCTCAAAATATTGACCGAAGTCAAACTTGGCCCAGTAGGCCAACCTTAAGGAACCAAGTGTTCCTAAACCACTCAAATCATTTCCAAATCCCGAGCCACCCGCTCCCGCAATTCATAAAGTACGAGTAGCCGCTATGGAAGGTTTCATTTAAGGGAACGGGGTCGTAATACGCAAAACGACCGGCTGGGTCGTCACACACACATATATGTGTGTGTGTGTGTTCTTAGCTACAAATTTAAATTTTATTGCTACAAATTAAAAATTTTGCCACAAGCATTATTAGCCACAATAATTCATATAAAGCATATTTAAAAATACAGTCAAATTTTGGCAACGAAACATATAGGCAACTGTAGCACAAGATCTTCTTCAATTACGTAATAAAGAAAATATATTAGTAAAAAGATTTAACAAAGGTTCAACAATATCAATTCAAATATTAAAATACCATTTGAAAAACAAGAGGAAAAATATTTTCATGTGCCCGTCGACCTTGATGCTTTACAACTCCTCCACAAGCTGCAATAACAATAGAAAAAAAAAGCAAATAACTAAATGATATAATGAAGCATTTTTATATAAAAAATTAAAATTTTATTTTTAATATGAATACTACCTTAAAGAAATCACATATATACTAAATTATTAATATAAAAAGATATTAATAAAAGTCTAAGCTACTTACCGTTAGATTGTATAATTTTGTTATAGAACGATATGAATATTTTCAAAACAGATATTGAAGATGACGTTCATCTGAAAGCCAATGAAAAAGAAAATTTGAGGCAGCTTATGGACTGAATACTTATTTGATATTCCCTAATAAATTAGCAGGTTGCATTCTATGCCGTTAAAATGATTACTGGCACGTGGTATTAATCTGAGATTCCATTAATAATTACAGGAGCAATTTCTAGTGGAGCTAATCCCAAACCCCTTTGGCTTTACTCATAAAAATTGACAAATCAACTATGAAAATACAAAGAAAATTAACAGTACCATGCCCTTATATAAGAATAGGCCAGTTATAAAAATAGAGCTTAATTTCATTTGGAATCTAAACCTTGAATCACAAAAATAATAATACAGTTTAAAACACTTTTATTTATCTCATTCACACCCATAATTAATTTTCCAAAATAAACTTGAGATCATAAAACTATGAAACATATAATAATAATAATAATAAAAAAGCATAAAAAATTAATTTACAATTTAAATACCTGAAAGTCGGCATCACTCCAAAGATTAACCAAATATTTCCATTCATCTGCGACGACAAGTTTAGACTTTTTGCGTAGGCAAAGTTGGTAACTTACTTTTGAATCATAATACTTCTTCTTCAACTTGTACCTATAGTCTCTATAGAGGTCACTCATTTTACCAAAAAACGCGCTTTTACTTCCTTGCACACGTCAAAATTTAATTTTTCCTGTAAAAAATAAATACCATCATAGTTTATGATCATATATTCTAGTAATTGTTAATCCATAAGAAATTATAAAATATTTTAGATTTATTAGTTTGTTAGTTTTTCTTACCAAAACGATGTCCTATATATGATCGATCTTATCTTGCTCAATCTCTTTTCAACCATGTACCTTTAAAGGGCAACAAGTTCGGCTTCTAACTGTTTGGTCCAAAAACCAAATTAATTTGCTTGCATTCGGGGCATTTGCATCTATACCCGCTTTTTGGGCCACGTTTTAACCTATACCCGCTTTGCAAAATAATTGCAAGCGTACCCACTTTTCGCGTAACTTCAGGTATACGGGCATGAAGTAGCAAAACTTCAGATATTTTTGCATGAAGTTTGGCCTAACTAGTAAAGGCAATCACACAAACTTCACTTCATAGTCCAAATGGAAAACTTCAGTTCAATGAAACAACAACATGTGTTGGCTGAAGTTTTTGTTTGTAATTGCTGAACTTCAACACTCTAGTAGCTGAAGCTTTGTTCTGTATTTGTTGAACTTCAGAATGTTTTAGCTAAAGCTTTTATTTGTAATTGCTGAACTTCACCATGTTTTAGCTGAAGGTTTGTTATGTATTTGCTGAACTTCAGCATGTTTTAGCTGAAGCTTTGTTCTATTTGTGTTGAACTTCAGGGCTGAAGTTTTTTTTTGTATTTGCTGAAATGTTTGTTTATATTTGCTGAATTTAATAGATCATGATTAGCAGCGATTGATGTTGTTCATTTCAAAGATTAAAAGAAAATGAAAAATATTTTCGGCATGAAAACAAATTATTACAGATAAATTAGGACCAAAAACCAATGTGCATGTAAAACTAAAAAATCAAGAGGTTAAATTATTGTGAATTAGACCAAACTGAACATAATGGGACAAGCAGATATATATGAATCATCCTAGAACGCATAACAATATCTCAATCTTCAGCATTCAGAAAATGAAGGAGGAGAAAGAAGCCTGCAGTTGTTTAAATAGTAGGTACAAGTTACTTTTATAAAAAGCGGGTATATGTTAAATGGGGACAACCAAATAGGGCGCCACGTGTAATTTTTACCTTGCATTCTCACTAATTTCTTGATGAGCCTCATCAAATTCTACTATTAGTTTTTGTCCCTCCTTTAAATTAATTATTTTCAAGCATCGTGTAGGACCTCTAGTTTTTTATCACAACGTTGAAACCTAGAAGATTAAATAAATAACGTAAAGTATAAATATCGATAGAGGTGACTAAGATCAATAAAAATAATGATTACCTGCCGAATTTGCTGATTCATGTTCTTCTACAACTGCTTCCATCACCTCTTCAGACTCAATACCCCTAGAACTATTTTCTCCAAGAGAAGTACTCATAAAAATATCATTTTTAGCCGTGTATAAATCTCAACAGGCCTTTCTTTATGCACTTTATAACTGACAAACATGTTCTTAATATCTTGATCGTCATGACATTCAACTAGCCCATCATAATCACTAATAATTTTGTCACCTCTCAAATAAAAGAACTTGTCTCCCTCACAAATATTGAAATTACAATACTCTTTTAAGTCATCCAACGGATCAAAGAAAGATATGAAATCAACATCAATATTTATTTTCTTCAAATGTTCACCTACATATTTTCTAGTAGGGGAAAATATAAAATGTCCACCATAAATATAGCTAATTTCTTTCTCCCTTATTGTTACAACTCAGTTTCATTATAGGCCGTGATGGCACCCAGTGCTGCCACTAGGCAAGCCACAGTGAGCTAACCACTTGTTTTCCCCTTTTTAATAAATTTTTAAGTGATTAAACTTTTCTTGAGTTAAAGGGTTAAGAGATAACAAGCTTAAAATAAATAAACATGGAAGTAACTAAGTGCCGTCATAACCATAAAAATAACCAAAATACAAGCCTACTAGTACGTGTGCCAAGACCTGGTGTCACAGGTGTATGGTCACTAATAGATTATACAAAACTCTAGCTACTGTATAAAATCAAAATAGACAGAAATGAAAATGGAGAGACTCTAGGATGCTGCGGAATGACTCAGGAAATGCAGCTCACCACTAGGCCTCCGGGTAACGTGGGTGCACGATGGTGTGATCGCCAGATGCATCTGCCTCAGATCCTGCACAGTTAGTGCAGAAGTGTAGAGTGAGTACATAAATAACATGTACCCAGTAAGTATCAAGTCTAACCTCGAAGAAGTAGTGACGAGGGATCGACTTCGACACATATTATGGGCTAATAATTAAATATAGAAATTCTACAATAACAGGAATTATATAAATAACAAAAAAAAAAATTAAATTATTTCATAAATTAATAAACTCCAAATAAATTCCTGTCATTTATACTTGTACCCTCGCGACAACAATTTAACATCAAATAGTCAGGCTCCAAGTATTATCAAGCACGAGTTATGCCGGGGTCGTACAGACCGATCCAAAATAACGTGTACATTGCCGAGGGACGTGCTGCACGATCCATAGATGTGTCTATTCTACTACCGAGACGTTCAGCCTAATCCACAAGAAGGGAGGATGCTTTATTAGTATTTAACAAGTTATAATAAGGCCAATTCACGATGCAACAATATTTTCATTTACGGTCAAGTAATCCGTTCAAAGCTTAAGCAAGTGAAATTCGATCCTTTACAGTGCTTCCAACGAGTTTTTAATATAATTCAGGCATGTGAATTAACAAGTAGGTTCAAATATTACAAGTAATTCATGATTTGGGTCCTAAACTACCCAGATATAAGCATAAATAATAGCTACGTAACGACTCTCGTCACCACGTTATTTAACCAAAGAATTAGATTCTCTGCCAAAGCTATTTTAAGAAGTACTCAGGCTTCTGATAACCGCGGAAATTGACTAATAATAATGAGTAAATTTGTAATAAAGCAATAAGAATGCGTAAAAGTAAATATATTTCAGTAGTGGTCCGAAAGTGTCTATACAAGTGATATTTTACTCCCTTTTATAGGAAATTTCTTAATATAACGCCTACTCTTCTTAATGATTGAGCATTAATGACTAATAATATCATTAATGTAACGTTACAATAGGTAATCGTAACTGTTGCATGAAGATTATGTAACGTTTGGCTCATTGATTGAAGATCTTTGAATTTGTCTTTTATTCTGTCTTGGTTCATTCTGACCGTGTCTCTTCAACTCCTCAATTAGATTGGGCTCCCGCATCTAATTGTCTCATGGGTATGCTGTTCCCTTCCTCTTTGTCTCGTACCTCTTTGTAAATTTATGACCAGTTGTCATGTTTCTATTGCTCCACATGGATCGCCTTGTCATCAGAAATATTACACGTGTGAAACCTATCTTTTACCAATACAGATAGTCCCCCCCCCCCACCTACCATTTATTTATCAATTAAATATTTGATAAGTGGATACTCATTTATGGCAGGAAGTTTTTGCCACCGCTTCACTCGTACCATCGCATTCGTCTCTGAATGTATACGTTGCTGGTCATTTACATTAAATGCTCGTGCCACGTGGCATTCTCGGATTAGTTTTGCAATTATTCAGTGCCTTTTAGAGATTTTTGCGCCTGCATCAGTCACGAAGTGACAGTTTCAATTATGACTTTCGCATCACTGTTTTTTTCCATATTTTGACGGTCGCCCGTAAGTATAAATACCCTTTTTCTTTCCTTTTCTTTCACGAAAAACTTCTAACTCACTTTCATTGTTTGTAAATGCTTCTTTCTTGTAAACATCTCTTCCTCAAAACAACAACCCAAAAAAGTTATCATTGTAGACAATCTATCTCCTTCTTCTGCTCCAATCCGGAGTAGGAGGGGTGGTAGACTAAGAAGTTTAAGTTCTACACCTTCTAGGAGTTCTTCTTCTCCCCATATTACTCCTCCGCCATATTCTAGGTCTAATATTTCTTCGTCTTCTTCGAGGGCTAAGGATTCTAGATCTTCTTCGAAGAGTAGAAATCCTAATGAACCACTTCGTAAACCGAGAGTCGATGAGATTGTCCCAGTTGAGTTTTCTTTTGTAAAGGATACCGAGGCCATTAGTAAACAACTTTCTTCCATGTCATCACATGATAGTGCTGACCTTTATCCTACCCAAATAACAAAGGGTTTAGTGTCACTCATACGTAGAGATTGCTGTTGGAAATCTGATTTTCCAGTTGTAGTTCCTAATGACACTCAGAGAATAACCTCTTATAGAACTGGGTATTCTTTCGTATACACTTATCCTTTCACTTTAGTATTTAAGCCTCCTATCGACCCTGTCATCATAGAATTCTTTCGATTTTTCAATGTTGTTTGGGACAGATCGGTCCTCTTGTTTGGAGGGAAGTTGCATGCCTTACGTATTTGGACAACTTAGCTTCAGTTCCTTTTACTTTCCATCATCTTATTCATCTCTATTCCCCGATGCTATTACGCCAAGGAGTTTTTACTCTCGCGGCTAGGAGTAAAAGAGTTTTAGTTATACCTAACGATGACAAAGATAGAGGATGGTATGTTCGGTATGTTGTTGTCCCTACTGCAGGTTTAGTAGGTGAAGAAAATCTCCCCTTCCCTGAGAAGTGGAACTTTGCACGTGAGTATAGTTTTGCTCACTTTTCTTCTTTATTTTTGATAAATTACCAGTACCGTGACTGTTTTTTTTCTTTTGCAGCAACCATGGGAACCGTCAAAAATGTCTCCAGTTTCCGTGATTGGGTAGAAAAATTACTGTTGATCGCTCCTATGAAAGAACATTCTTGGAAGTACCTCTCATCGAGGTTTGGTTGGAAGGTGAAAACCCATGGTAAGGTTTTTTTATACTTCTCTTTCGAGCTTTTCTGATCCTTTTTATTTGTTAGGGTTTCCTGCTCGTGGAATCTCTGCTGCTGCGGTGTCCGCTTCAACACTTTCTTTGGCTAGGGACCAATAAATCATTGTTAACTCCTCTTCGTCAAAAAGGAAGGCAAGTGGGTCCCAGAACTTGGAGGATGAGGAAGAACAAGAGGATGGTTATCTGATCTGGAGGTTGCGAAGAAGGAGGGTCGTATCTGACGATGAGTCTGTCCCAGTTGCTGATCCTCCCGTACCTGAATCAGAGCATTCCGCTCCTGAAGATGCAACTCCCTCTCCTGTTAATGAATCAATTGAAAAACTATTCCACCAAGGCTTTGGTACATTTTCAGATGAAGCTCCTCTTGATATTTTCCCTCCGTCTGCTCCTGTGGAACTTTCGTTTACTGCTCCTGTTGCTGATTCTACTCCCCAACCTATTCCATTCGTGGTTCCTTCATCTACCCCTACTTCCGTGCCTTCTGTCGTTGAAGTAGGATCTTCCAGTAGTGGGGTGATGAAGCAAATAATGATAGAGGTTCCTGCGGCAGTAGCCTCTTAAAGAAGTCAGACCAAGCGGATGTATGGCTAAAGCCCCTGATAGGCCCGGTTGAGAAGTCTAAGCTGGAAAGTCACAACTCCTTAACTTGGATGAACGAGATTGTGCATTCATCTCTAAAGGTAGACTCTACATCGTCCCTCCTTCTTTTCATATCTTTTTACGTATCTAACTTTTCCTTTTATGCATATCAATCTTATTGGCACAGAATTAATGAAAAGAATCATTCATATGGAGCAAGTGGCAAATGACTATCATACCGAGGCCGATAACTGGAAGGAGCAGTTCTTGAGTCTTCAGCTTGATATGGAGGCAGTAGAGGAGGAGAAATGTACCTTGGAGCAGCAGATCAGAGTAATTGCAGCGGAACTAGCCATAGAGAAGGCATCATCAAATCAGGCAAATAAGGACAAAAGCATTTTGGAGTCTTCCTTTGCGGAGCAGCTTTCCCATGCTATGAAGAGATAAGAAGCTTGAAGGCTTTGTTGGATCAAAAGGAGGCTTACGCTGGTGAACTTGTGCAATCACTTACTCAGACCCAAGAAGACCTCCGTGAATCTTCAGACAGGATTCAGTTTCTGGAAATATCCCTTGCCCCTTTGAAGGCTTCTTATGATGTTGTCGTGGTTGAGAGAGATGAGCTAAGAGCCGATATCGAACAATGGGAGAAATACTACGAGGCGCTTGAGGACAAAGAAGTTGTTGATGTTAGTTGGACTTATTTGAATGCCCGACTTGACACATTGACGGAAATGGTCCAAGAGCATTTTGACTTAGAAGTTGAAATTGCCAAAACCAAGGAGACGATTGAAAAGTCTCGGCAGAGTCAAAATTTCTCATCACCTGAAGTTGAGGTCCCAACAGGTAATGAAATCGTACCTGATGAAGCTGCTGTTCAAGCCTCACCATCTCAAGCCGCTCCTCCTGCTGCCAAAGATAATCCCCCAGTGTCGAGTGAAAGAGTTTATTGAACCCTGTCTTTTTTCTTTTTTCTTTGGAACAATTGGTGGTTACCCTCGTTCCCATTTTGGGGTTAAAGTTTGGTTCTTGTAAGTCCCCAAATGACAACTTAGGGGCAACCTTGTATAAACAAATCTGGGTTAAACTAAGTTAATACTTAGTTTTTGCCATAATATTAATATTAATATGATTTCTCGAGTTTTTGTTTTACTCTTAAGTGTTTGCATGCTTTTCGCTAGGGTTTTTGTTTTACCCCTTAGTTTTTAATTTTGCATTGAGAATGCTTCGATATTTCGTGTCTTTTTGAAATAAGAACGATTTATAAAAGAGGGTTCTTTTTGTCGACACTTAATGAAGAAGACGTCTCAACTTCATAATGGTTTAAACATACAAAAGAGAGATATAAATTCACATGTTTTTTCTGAACAATGTTTTGAAGAAAGTCTTTGTATTATTCGAACTTTCGTAACATTTTACATGTGTTTGAATATCGTCTATAAATCTTTCATAACTGTTTTCCTTACAACAGATTTTGAATAAACATAAGGGTATGGATTTTTACCCGTAACTGTTTTCCTTTACAACGAATTTTGAATAAACACAAGGGTATGAATTTTTACCCGTAACTAACATTCTGCCTTTAAACTAAACATTCGTTTACATTCACGAACATGTTTTTTGTAGGTTTTTGAATTAGGCTTTGTATTTTTGTCTTTGGCTCTTTGATTTTGCTCATAATGCTTGACTTGTTGGAAAAAATGGATCTTCAGGCCTGAGCTCTGACTTTTTTGATTGTCTTCTTTGCTTCTTCTTTGCCTTCCACACTGTATAGTCCCCCAAGTGTTTGAACTTTGAAGAATGACATCTCGAGCACTTGACTATTTCTTTCTTGTGGTCCTTTTCCTGAAAAGGAAAAACATAAGGGACTCGAAGGTATATAGTTTAGATGATGACTGCTTAACCCTTTAAAACGCCCATCAGAAAGTTGTAATCCTAGACCGGGAATTCAGTTACTTCCTCGTGTCTATGCAGGTCTAATATCATCATCTGGTTATGGGTTAGCTTTTTGCCTATCATCTAAAATGGTTAGTATAATTTTAACTGTACAAAAATGAAAACGAACGTAATGATACCTGACCGTGGGTATTCCTTTTCCTTAGAAGTAATATTTCTTCAAATGAACGGCATTCCAACTTGCTGGTAAAATTCTGCCATTCATGGTTTCTAGCTCATAAGCGCCTTTCCCAGCAATGCCACGGGCTTTGTAGGGTCCTTCCCAATTTGAATTCAGTTTTCCTGCACCGGCCTCCTTTGTTGATTGGAAGATTTTTTTAAGGACGAAGTCCCCAATTTTAAAATATCTGAGGTGAGCTTTTTTGTTGTAAAATCGCTCTATTATTTGTTTTTGAGCTGCCATGCGTATTGACGCAACTTCTCTCCTTTGCTCGAGCAAGTCCAGATTTGTTTTCAACTCATCGTTGTTTGTTTTCTATTGATGTTGTGAATCTCATGCTTGGTTCACCAATTTCCACTGGTATTAAAGCTTCTGAAACATAAACAAGCGCGAATGGGGTTTCTCCCGTGGCTATTTTTGCAGTAGTTCTATAAGCCCATAATACTGTCGGTAGCTCTTTAGGCCAGTTTCCCTTAGCTTCTTTCAACCGCTTCTTCAAATTGTTGACAATGATTTTGTTCGTTGATTCTGCTTTTCCATTAGCCACAGGATGATATGGTAAAGAAGTGATTCGTTTGATTTGCCAGCTTTGGAAGAATTCTATGATTTGTGAGCCTATGAATTGTGGGCCATTGTCACATAGGATTTCCTTTGGTACACTAAAACGACATATGATGTTTCTCCATATTAAGCTTTTCACTTCTTTTTCTCGCACCTGTTTAAAAGCATCTGCCTCCACCCATTTTGAGAAATGATCTGTTAATACAAGTAAAAATCGTACCTTTCCTTTAGCTGGAGGAAGAGGTCCTACTATATCCATCCCCCATTTCATAAACTGCCATGACGACATAACTGGGTGGAGAAATTCTGTTGGTCGATGCATTTTGTTAGCAAATCGCTGGCATTTATCGCATTTAGCTACGGAATTCTCAGCGTATTCTTCCATTTTGGGCCAATAATACCCTACTCTGATTAGGGTTTTGACTAAAGACCTTGCTCCTGCATGGTTTCCACAATGGCCTTCGTGTACCTCTTTCATTACGTATTCGGTTTGATTGGGTCCAAGGCACCTTGCTAGGGGACCTCCAAATATTTTGCGGTATAGGGTATCACGAACTAGGTAGTACCGTGCTGATTGTCGACGAAGTGCTTGAGATTCTTTTCTGTCTTCAGGTACGGTACCATTCTATAAAAAATTTACAATTTCGTTTCCCCAATCCCAAGTTAAATTATTGAATGTTACCTCATTTTTGTCCTGGTCAATTGCTGAATGAAACAGTGTATCAGAATAGCATTTTCTTTATTCGTTACATCGATAACTGCTGCAAGATTAGCTAATGCATCTGCTTCTGCGTTTTTCTCTTTGGGTATTTGCATAATCTTCCATGACTGAATAGCTTTACCAGGTCTCGTGTCTTTTTCCAGATATAGTTGCATTCGAATCTCTCTAGCAGTATAAGTCCCCTGCATCTGGTTTACCACTAGTTGCGAGTCACTTTTGATCACGATCTGCTCGATTGAGAGTTCTCGTGCTAATTCAAGTCCTGCAATGAAAACTTCGTACTCTGCTTCATTGTTAGTTATAGGATAACATTTAATAACATGTCTTATCTTTTCACCCGTAGGTGGTATTAAAACAATCCCTAAGCCAGCTCCTTTTATATTAGAAGAGCCGTCTGTGAATAGGGTTCATATTCCTGGATTAGCCCCGGTGAAGGTTTGGAGTTCTTTTTCCACTTCAGAATTATGCTGCTATTGAAATCAGCTAAAACATGAGACTTTATTGCAGTCCTAGGCTGATATACTATGTCATGTTCGCTTAATTCTATTGCCCATTTAGCTAATCTTCCTGACTGTCACGACTCAAATTCCCAACCTTAGGGATCGTGATGGCGCCTAACACCACACTTGTTAGGCAAACCAATGTTAGAGTTCGATTAGCTATTTACCTTTGATTATACTTTTAAACATAATAAACAATTATAAAATAAACTTAAGCTACTGACTTTCAATGAATAATCCCAAACATAAAATAAGAAACACTTAAATAAACCGAGCCACGAACTAATTATATAAGTAAGTCTAGAACTACTTCCAGGGTCTGGTGTTACAATTCACGAACTACTAAAGAATACTACAAATAATGGGCTGAAAGAAATAGTGTAACTGTTCTAAATATAATAAAACAATTTTATAAAATAGGAGAAGACTCTCGGGATATGCGAACGCCGGCAGATATACCTCGTGTCTCCGAATAAATGAATAGTCGCTCTAAATATCTCTATTGATGGTCGATACCTGGATCTGCACAAAAGAGTGCAGAGTGTAGTATCAGTACAACCGACCCCATGTACTGAGTAAGTGCCGAGCCTAACCTCGACGAAGTAGTGACGAGGATACGGCGGGGCATTAACAACATATAACCTGTGACAATACTATATACAATAATGCAACAAAACAATTCTACACGAACAAGAAAAATATATCTGAGACAATAAATATAAAGCAAGAAGGAAATCTAAACAAATAATTAAGTACTACAACAACAATGAAATAACTCAATCGCCTTTTCCAGGCCTCACCTATAACAACCTCTCAAATGATTTCCAAGTTTCCAAACTTTAACTTTAAATAAAAGTAGTGCCAAAATATGAAAAATAGTAATATAAAATGGTAGTTTTCAAATCGTGGTTTTTCTTTTAAAATCATTAAAAATATAATTTCCTCCCTTATTTATCCTTGTTGCGGCGTGCAACTCGATCCCACCAGACATATCATATCAATTTATTCACCTGTATCACAATCAATTATCCACCCTTGTCACAACCCCTTATCACAACCCCCTTATCACCGCCTTTCAAGTCAAAGCCTTTCACAATATTTATGTCTCAAAAAATTATAAACAGAACAAGTTTCACTTTAAAATAATAGTAAAAGCAGAGTATGAAATAATGACAATAAAACAATGAGTGTTCCAGCCTTTTTTTTTTATAAACGGTAAAACATGCATATTCTCCCTTATCATTGTCTTGTTGCGGCGTGCAACCCGATCCCACCTATTCACAATATCACAATCAATAATCCACCCTTATCACAACCCCCTTATCACACCAATTTTGTTTATTCATAAAAAACTTTCACAGTTCAGGCCAAGCCTTTCACAACACTTTTATTTCAACAAATTTTAAACAGAAAATAGTATAGCTCGTAAGCTTCAACCAATATCATTTCACAATAAAACCAACCAGAATATATGTAAACACCGTAACGCTGTCAACCCAATTCAGTCTTTATGTACCATGGTAAAATCAAGAGAACACCCAACACTTTTAATACACTGAAACCAAACAAAACCTCTACAATCATAAAACAGTTAAACTGCATTCTTCATCACTTTCTCAATATTATCGCTCTATATATATAACCGCTCTACCGTTTTGTACCACAAGAAATCCAGCTAAAACAACCAATACTCTTTCCAAAATAACCACAATCATATCTAACAATAAAATAACAAGGCGAAGTAGTCATAGAAACAATAATGGACATAGAACAATTAAGACAAGAATCAATTAAGTTGGGAACGGGAAATAGATCATGCTTAACAGGAAAATTGGGTGGTGCATAGATGCTCGTCACCTCACATATACACCACGCCCATGCATTTCACATAGAAAACAAGTGGGGATTCCTATTCCCTCATGTCAAAGTTAGACCAAACACTTATCTCAATTTCGTAGGTCACTCACTGCTCAATTACAGCTTTTCCTTTAGAATCTTGCTCTAACTTGCTCGAATCTAATCATAATTAACTCAATATCATTAATTAAGTATAAAGGAAATAACTTTATTGAAAATTACAATTTTTCCTAAGTTTTCTAAAAAAAAGTGAAAACCCCACCTCGAGCCTGCTTGGTCTAAACTCGGGGTTCGGACCAAATTCGTTTACACATTCACCCACGGACCCAAATATACAACTAGTTTCGAAATTCGACCTCAATTCGAGGTAAAGATTCGATTTTCACAAAATTACCTAATTCTACCCAAACCCTCAATCTTTACCATGAAAATTCTTAGTTTTTGATTTAAAAGTGATGAAAAACAATGAGTTACTGAAAGAGTAAAGTTTAAAATTGTACCTATGACTTGGGGATGATATTTGGTGAAGGAATTCGTTCCTAGGCCTGTGGGGTTCGAAAATTGAAGAAGAAGAAGTCTGCCCGTTTTATATATATTTTTCTGCCAGCTATTCTGCCTCGTTTCTCGTGCCAAACGATCCTGAAACTCGATTTTTATGTCTCCAATGGATTTCTTGTGAAATTTTAATCAAGTTAGGCTTTTGAATCACTCAATTTATAATGAAGGAGATATGTAGGTTTTATTATTTGCAAATAATGCATATTTTTAATACGCCGTCAGTGGCAATTTCGTAATTAACCCGAAAAATTTGGCAACCTTAGTAAAATGCCCGTAAAATTCTCATACGATGTCCAAATTCGATGATTCTTTTTTGCTACGGGTCCGTAATGACGATACAGATCTGATACTTCATTCAAAAGAGAAATCGGAGCTGATTTGTTCAATATGGTATCATTTATGCTTGAAGAAACGACGTCGAAGCATAAGAAAGAACGAGCGCAACACAACCCAAACCTATTTGAAACTCACCCGAGCCCTTGGGGCTCTAAACCAAACATGCACGCAAGTCTAAAAGCATCATACGGACTTGCTTGTGCGATCGAATCATGAAAATAACATGTAAAACTATGAATTAAACCTCAAAACTCATTATTTTCCTCAAGAACACTTATAGTTCATAACTTTTTAACCGGATGTCCGAATCACGTCAAACGAACTCCGTTTTTCACCAAATTTCATACGAAAGGCCTATATATCATAAAAATTCTGTACCGGGCTCCGGAACCAAAATACGGGCCCGATACCAATGATTTCAAACATTAATTCTTTTCTTTATTTCATAAATATTTCAACAAAACAATTTCTTTCAAAAATTGATTTCTAAGGCTTGGGACCTCGGAATTCATTTCCGGGCATACGCCTGAGTCCCATATTTTACTACGGACCAAAGTCAACTATAATCAAATTTTAACTCTAGAAATTACTATTTCTCATATTTTAACATAAAAGCTTTCCAGTTTCACGCCCAGACTGCGCACGCAAATCGACCCTTTGGGTCATCACACTGATAATTCTTTCTTATGTAAAATATTCCTCAATGGATATGAGGTTACAACAGTAATTGGGTGACACTGAAAGTACGGTCTTAGCTTTCTAGCTGCCATGATTAGAGCTAAGGCTAATTTTTCTAGATGAGGATATCTAGTTTCAGCATCTAATAATGACTTACTTACGTAGTAGATGAGAGATTGTTTACCTTTGTCTTCCCTTACCAAGATTGCACTTACGACAATTTCTGCAACATCAAGATAAACATATAACCTTTCCCCTTCCTTTGGTTTAGACAGAAGCGGGGAATTCGATAGGTTGGCCTTCAAATCTTTACGAGCTTGTTAGCTGTAACGACCCGGTCTGCCGTTACGCGAAACCTACATTATAACTGTTGTTAGTGGCTTGTTATATGTTGGTTATTCTATTATTAATGTGTTAGAGTTGATAGGCTTGAAATCGAAATGGTTAAATGAGAATTTAGTCACTTAGTCCTTAAGAACAACCTTAAAATGGGAAAAGTCAACTAAGAGTTGACTTATTGGTAAACGACCTCGGAATGCGTATTTTATGGTTCGGATAGCTTCGTTAGGTGTTTTGGGACTTAGGAGTGTGTTCAGAATATTTTTAGGATGCCCGATGTAGAATTATGCTTGAATTGGCGAAGTTAGTATTTTGGCGAATTCCGGTTGATAGGCGAGATTTCGATCTGAGGGTCGGAATGGGATTTCGAGAGTTGCTATAGCTTCGTTAGGTCATTTTGGACTTGTCCGCAAAATTTTAGGTCATTCGGAGATGATTTGGT
>ML264415.1:749-14886 GCA_005239495.1 Nicotiana undulata
GAGCCTCGGCGTCCGGAAAATTATAATTCTTGAAGAAACGCGCTATACGTCGCCTAAGGATCAAGATTAACTCAATTAATCATCCCTCAATGGCCCAAAAATCAGAATTCACATTTTCATCAAAACCCTCTATTCTCCCCAACAATTTCTTATGAATTTCTATGAATTAGGAAGAGGAAATTCTCAAAGAACGGAAGAATTGACATGCGGAGGGTTACAGAATCACTTACATGAGTTTCTAGGCCAAAATACCCGTTCTGGAGCTCTTGGGGTCGTCAACAATGGAGGAAAATATGATTTTGGGAAAGAATTCACGACTTGGGCCTTTTATTGGGACTGCCTAGCAGTTTCCGCACCTGCGACTTTTGGATCGCAGGTGCGGACTCGCACCTGCGGAATATTGGGTCGCGCCTGCAGAAAAAGGCCTGGGCACTGGGGAATTTCTCGCACCTGTGGGCTTTTGTCCGCGCCTGCGGAGAATAGGCCGCTCCTGCGATGGCCTGAGCGCCTGGGGAAGGTCGCGCCTGCGGGCTTTTGTCCGCGCCTGCGGAGAAAAGATCGCCCCTGCGGCTGGAGTAGAACCTGCGAAGGAATTTCCGCTGGTGCGAACCTCGCGCCTGCGGCTCATGGACCGCAGGTGCGGTCACACCAGTAAATTCCCACCAGCTATGGGTTTTGCTGGTTTTTGACCCCAATCGGGGTCCGGGAGACCCCTGGGCCCACCCGAGCCCTCGACAATTTATACCAACANATCGGGCTTGGGGCCTCGAAATTCGATTCCGGGCATACGCCCAAGTCCCATATTTTCCACGGACCCTCCGGGACCATCACATCACGGGTCCGGATCCGTTTACCAAAAATGCTGACCAAAGTCAACTTTATTCAATTATTCAATTCAAAAATCCCATTTTTATCAAATTTTTACATGGAAGTTTCCCGACTACCTGCTCAGGCTGCGCACGCATATCGAGGTGAGATTAAAGGAGGCTTTCGAGGTCTCGGAACACAGATTTAACTGGAATAACTCAGGATGACCTTTTGGGTCATCACACGATCGCAATCCCCCAAAATAGGGTAGCAGCCTCTATCATCATTTTGTTTGGCTGACTATCCAAAAGAGAGGGCAAGTTGCCCAAGTGTTTCCTGACGAGTGCTTTGTTGTTGGAGTGAAGATCCTCCCACCAGTTTAACAATTTGGGGTGGATATTGGCGACCATGCTGAATATGGGGATTTCGTGCCTCATTTCTGCAAAACAAGAAGGGTTAGACCCTTACTCCCACCGAACTCGACTATTTAACATCAATAATTAGCAAAGAGAATTTAGTTCCCCAAATAAATGCACAAAACGTGAAGGCGTCTGTTTGGGTTCCAAGGGAACCCAATGGACTTTGGATAAGGCTATCTTAAAGGTTATTGAGCGGACGACACACTGAGCCTGACTAGGTTTGACCATGATGCATGCAACATTACAATAGAGTAAGGTTTCTATGGGGTTTTAGACCGGTAACCTTGAGCGGACAACTCAAGGGGGAAGGCACGGAACTGTCGACTGCACCGCTGATCGACTAGTTTTAACAAAAATACGCCTTTTCGAATTTAGGGGGTAGTAATATTGGAATAGCGCAACCACTCATTGTAAGCGTTGCTATAGGATTTTTGTTTGGCACGAGTGGAATATGAATGCGGAGCATGATATGCAATAAAAATCATTTAAACAAATAGGCATGTATTTTCACGTTGAGAAAAGCGGTAAAGAAAGGAAATACAACAGTTATAATGGAAAGCGGTTACAAAGAAAACATGAAGATATGTCAGTTTCGTTCAGGTGAAATAAATACTTGCAAAAATTTAAATAATTAACAGTATATAACGGGGAATGGAAAAAGGTGTAATCATTTAACAAAATTAAAGGTCCAAATTCACAAAGCAAATTGTAATGGTATAAGCCTAGGGAATATCCCCAGCAGCGTCGCCATGCTGTCGCGCCCCCTTTTTCCTCACACGGGTTAGGTACGGAGAGATCGGGTTTATGACATTTTTGGACAACTCCTTAAAGAAAAGGTTTAAGGAAGAGTCGACACCTAACATTTTTTATGGTGCGTTAGGGCACCTAGAGTAAATAACTCATGAACTAGTTTGCATTACCAGAGATTGGGTAAGGGCTTGAAGTTATCCCAAGGGGAAGGTGTTAGGCACCCCTCAAGATCCACAACTGTGGGTCCCAGCCAAGAAGTTTTGTGAATTTGGACGGTGAACAAGTAGCAAGTAAGGTTCATATAAGAGGGGATTTCAAACAAGCATGAGAATCTTTAAAGGTTTTGGGAAAAACATTAGAATAAACATTCGAAAAGAACTGTCCTAGGTTTAAAGTAATACGGATCACATCAATGCAATACCCGGTATGTCACACCTCGAAGAGGCGGCTACACGTGGTATTAGCACACCGGTCATCATATATGTATTCTACCCTTCCCGCCATGTTAAGGTATTTAAAACGCGTGTGTCGGTCACGAAGCTTATTGCGTGCTATTACCCGTCCCGTTCTATAAGTCTCGGAGGGTATTTAGGACTACTAATCCTACAAGGTGAGTACTAGGCTGAACTCCTAGGTTTTAAAAGGATAAAATTCTAAGAGGCATGTAAAACAACAAATAAGACCACAAATGTGGGAACACATAAGGGCAAATAATGGCTCACAAATCCCTCCACAAGTGAACACGTAAATAGCACGTCTCAAACACAATCAAGGTCTCAAAGTCAGGATTTAAAACAATAGTTTTTGAGTTGAAAATCAGTAGGTTTCAACAGTTTTAGTAAAAGGATATGTTTTGAAAACTTAGTAGTGAAAGAAAAAGGTTCAGTTAAGACTGAGTAATTCAAAAAGATGATTGATTTTTCAGAAATGCAGTAGTTTAGAGACAGCAGTAAGAATTAAGAGTGCGTAGCAGTTTAAAAATTTCAATAAAAGAGAAGAATAACTTTTAGAAAAATCAGTAATCAGAAGTGAAGCAAGATTTAAATAAAGCACTAATTCCAAACAGGAATCCAGTAATCCAAAATGAGGTAAGGATCCAGTAGTTTACGAGAGTTTAGTAAAAGAAGAGTTAGTAAATCATTTCAGGAAAAACAGGAGTTTAGAATATAGGGAAAGTGTTCAAAATATAATGATTTTGAGCAGAGTGAGGTAACTTTGAAACCCAGTAATGAAAATTATAGAACAGGAATCAGATAAAATTTCAGTAAAGAGGAAATAGATGCATGATTTCAAGATGCTGTGATTTCGAAAACGGAGGAATTTTAGAGTAAAGTAGGATGAACTTCAAAGAGATAAAAAAACAGGAGTGAAAGAAAACAGCAAAGTTTGAGAATCCCAAAAGGGATTGATTGTTCCTAATACCAGCAAGCAAAACACAATTAGTTGGTTTTAATACGTATTAGTCCTAAAGTTTGCCTAGGCGCCATATACATTGCCTAATTATTTCAAAGGGGTGTATATACATATTTAATCATGATTTTAAAAGGGTTGTATTTACAGAAACATTTCAAACGGTCAAACACATTTTAACGAGATTATTAGATTAACATGCTGATTAGGTGTTCAATAACTGCAATTCAAACAGATAGGAAGTCCTAAATAACAAGATATCTAATGCACATAGGAATACCTAAAGGACATGATTTCTAGATGCTATGATTATGAAAATGCAGTAATACCTTATAACAGTGTTTGTTACTTGTTATAGTTATTAGTTGTCATCATGGCTTGCAAAATGAGTAAAGTAGACATGCTGAAAATGAAAGAACCTAAGCAGGATTTCTAATGCATGAGGTGCATGTCCTAGATAGGTTATCTATTGCACATGTAAGTAAGAAAATCCTATGAGCATATTTTCTACCCATTACTAGACTAAGCATGCATAGTCCCCCCATATTCACTATCCAAACCCCAATATCTGTTTACAAGTTATTACAAACCAATAATAATGAATTACAGTAGCAAAAGGAAAATAAGAAGTTACTTCTATAGGGAGCCTTCAATCAGGCCCAATCTTCCAACCTCACTCCTTTCGAGTTTCACATCCTTAATATGGTCTGGGTGCGGCAAAACTCCCTAGGGCCCTCATTGGGTCCCTGGCCAATACCAGCACCCAAACAAATTGCCAAAAGTTGAGACAAGTGCAGTGTGGAATTACCAGCCTTGTGTGCCAGAGTTCAATGAGTACTCAGAGGTACTCAAGGCAGTGCTCACACGAAAGGGGTAGGACTTAATTTCTAAGAGTAGTGTGAAGTGCAAGAAGGAGAGGAAAGTTTGTAGTTTGAAGAAAAGAGTTTACAAAAAATACTGGAGAGTTGTTTTGAAAGATTAACTAAAAAAAGACAAACAAAAGTACTGATCAAAAAGTTCAATAGTATAGAATTGCACACAAGGACAATGGGGTGAGGGGACAAATAGGTCACATAATAACAAAAGGAGGTACATAGACTTAAGAAACTCATTTAAGCATAGTTACACAAATTATAGAGGCTCAGGGATCAAGAAATGGCCAAGTTCAGACATGGTAATAGACAATAACAAAAATATAGTTATAACAGGTGAAATTATGAGGGAACAACAATCATATGAGCATCATTGACTCAGCATGTAAGTCAGAAGCAGGATAGGTGCTAACAGATAAAAGGTTCAGGAGGGATCAGGAGACATAAGAATTCATACATGGCACTAAACATGAATGAGAAATAGCCTAACAGATGTATACAGGAATAAACAAGGCTTATAACAAGTATTGACTCACTCATATACATGTAAAGGGATAAACATGGCAAGTATTAATAGACAAACAAGGAGTTAATCGCATGTTAAACAGTAGAAGCATAGGTAGAAAACAATTAAGAAGATGACAAACTGAAACAATAATAAACACATTGATTTGGATCTTTGAAATTAATTAGAACATACCAGTGAGAAAAGAGCAAAGCAGTATGCAAAGAGCACAGTGTGAGCACAATAGTAGCCTTGTCTTACAGCCGACTAATAATAGACAAGAGCAGAGAACAGTAGTAGAGCAAATAGAGAAATAGATAAAGAGCACAAGAGAGAATGTATTGATGTTTGTGTGTGTTCCTCTCTGTGCTAGTGAAAGAGTAGAAGTATATATAGTTGCAAACAGGTGATCAAATAAGGTAATAATCACAAATGCATGGTAATAAGAGAAGGCAGAATCCCAATCAGTCAGGAAATCAATGACACGGTTCCCTTGAATTATGGGATTCAAACTCAGAAATGGTAAAGACATGCAGCCACATAAGGTAAAGGAAAATCAGTACCATACTAAGTAAGGAAATAATCAAGTCAAGGGATTTAAATTCAAATGGTAAAACACATAATTACACAAGCAAAAGTAAAAATCAGTCAAGAATCAACAAGGAAAGAATCAGTTTTACTAAGCAATAGGGTAAACAATTAGAACCAAATTCAGAAACTCCAATTAAGGAGTGATTTAATAGAGTAAAATATTACAGCAAATCAATTAACTTAAACAATCGAATAGCATTCTGTTTTTTTTTTAAAGAAATCTTTCAATCAAAGTATCAAGTAAGGAGATTAAAATCAGTCAAGAGGGAGTTATAACACCATACTTCAACATATAAGTAAGACAAACAATCGTAGCAACAAACAGGTTTAGCAACGTTGACAGAAAGAGGCAAGAGATGAACAACATATGAATATAATCACACAGAGATGCCACAAACAAACTAAAGAATCATTCGAAGCATGATAATCACAGAAAATTTAACAAGAAATAGGCAGTAGGAAGAACCAAACATAAAGGTCTAAAACAAATTAGGGATTTTTAACATAGGCAAGTTAAAAAGCGGTAAGAGCATAGAATCATTAGAGATATGCAAAGGAAAAGTTTAAACATAAATAAGAAATCATTTTTAAAAAAGCGTAGAAACTCAGAGAAACTCTTATGTTAAAAAGTAAGCAAAACGTTTAAGGCTGATGGATCTTAAAGATTCAGTTGAGAATAAAGTAAGACATAAAGAAATAGGTAGGAATCTTCAAGAATACCAGAGATTTAGGGAGTTTAGGCGAAAAGAATTAGGGTTTCATAAGAAACCTAGAGAAAATAGGAGAACCTGCCGTGAAACTCAAAGGTCATGGTAGCTCTAACATAGCCGTGTCAAGACCCCACCGGAGAAGGTCGGAAACAACTAACACAGTAACCCCAGTAGTTGTTGGGCATGGTAAAGACCACTGAAGGTCTCAGAGATGAAGTAGACCGGAGAAAGAGGCGTCAAGGCGGCTGGTGGTCGAAAGGGGAGAGGCTGGAGGTGGCCGGAGACAGGCTGAGGGTCATCGGAGAAGAAGACGAACCAAAAGGTTCTAGAGAGAAAGAGGAGAGGAAGAGACGAGAAGAAAGAGGATTAGTCTCTAAAGAATGAGACAAGGGAGGGGGGTCGTTTGAGTTATTTTAGGTAAGAACGGATCTGGGCCGTTATTCTTATTTGATCAACGGCTTAGATCAATTAGGGGTTGGGCCGGGTAGGAAATTGATTTGGGATGGGTCATTTGAGGGTCAGATGGGTTGGGTTGAATTGGGTATGAAATTTGGCTATGATTTAAATAAAATAGGGCTAGATGTTAAATACCCAATAAAATAGATAATTAATTATTTAAAATATCTAATAATTATGAAAATAATAAATTAAGTTTAAATAGGAAAAATTACAGTAATTAACCCATATTAAGTGTAAGGAATGCATAAGTTCCGAATTAAAATAATACAAAATATTTAATTGGGCCATAATTGCAAAATTGTTGTAATTGAAATTAAGTAAGACCCAATTGACTAATTTGTGAAATAATTGGATTTTAATAGATAGAAAATGATTATAAATAACATGCTGAGCTAGGAAGTATTTTTGAAATTATTTAGAGCATAATTTATGAATTATTTAGATATGAAATATAAAATAAACAGGGAGATAATTTAAATAAGAATATGGAAAAATAGGAAAAAATACTCATTATTGCAAAGAGTAATTTTGAGAGCTTATATGCAAGTTTGAAAATAGTTTGAGGAAAAATTGGGTATCAACAACAACACCCGAGGTTCCTTGGAATCTTCGGGCAATTTCCCCCGCTTGAGGTAATTGATGATCTTATTCCTCCAGTCCCAGATCAAATTAGTAGTGTTTACCTCGTAATAGCAATCTTCATTCAGGATCGAGTGCATCAGTTGAACTACCGTCCCGGACTCTGAACCCTTCATTTATGTTGATGAGCCGAGGTTGGCCAATGCATCCGTTGCATTTTCTTCCCTTGGGATATGAGTAATCCACCACTCCCAAAATCAAACCAACAGAGCCTGGACCTTCTCCACGTATTATTTCATGCACTCCTCTTTGGTTTCAAAGATCTTGTAAACCTGATTTACCACCAATTGTGAGTTGCACTTGATTTCTATGACCTCGAAATCTAATCTTCGGGCCAGTTTGGGTCCTACAATCAAAACATCATAGTTTGTGTCATTGTTAGTTAAAAGGACCATTCTAAGGTCTTGCCTTAGGATTTCTCTTGAAAGCGTGGCTAATACTATGCCAAGTATGGACCTTTTTACGTTGGAGGCTCCATTCGTAAATAAGGTCCAAACTTGATGTCGATTCTGACACCATTACTGCCTCTTTGGTTGCTAGAGGCAGCAATCCGGACTAAAATCAGCCACAAAGTCAGCCACGACTTGTGACTTAATCGTAGTCCTTGGTTTAGATTCTATATCGAAATTACTCATTTCGACGACCCATTCGGCCTACCTACCCGAGAGTTCGGGTTTGTGAAGGATATTCCGCAGAGGAAATGTGGTCACTACAGCTATCAGGTGACATTGGAAGTAGGGCCTCAGCTTACGAGCGACGACTACGAGAGCTAAGTCCATCTTCTCCAAGTGCGGGAAGCGAGTTTCTGCTCCCGTTAAAATTTTACTAACATAATAAATGGGAGATTGCGTACCTTCATCCTCTTGGAACAAAATTACACTTACCGATACTTCTGAGACTGCGAGGTAGACTAATAGTGTTTCACCTTTCTTTGGTTTCGAAAGTAATGGAGGGCTTGACAGGTACCTTTTCAAATCTCTCAAAGCCTGATGGCATTCCGGGGTCCATTCGAAGTTGTTTTTCTTTTTGAGCAGTGCGAAGAAATGGTGGCCTTTCTCTGATGACCAGGAAATGAATCTGCTCAAAGCGGCCAATCTCCCAGTGAGCCTTTGGACTTCTTTCACGCTTGACAGCTGATCCAGAATGTCTTCGATGGCCTTGATCTTACCGGGTTTACCTCAATCCTCCTTTTTGATACTATAAATCCTAGGAACTTGATGGAGCTGACCCCGAACATGCACTTCTCGGGGTTAAGCTTCATGTTGTTATTCCTTAGGATGCCAAAAGTTTCTTGCAGATGCTTAAGGTGATCACCTACATTCAAAGACTTAACGAGCATATCGTCTAACTTCCATGGTTTTCCCTATTTATTTTTCAAACATCTTGCTTACGAGCTGCTGAAAAGTGGCTCCAGCATTCTTCAACCCGAAGGGTATCACATTATAGCATATGTGCCGGAATTTTCTATAAACGAAGTCTTTTTTCTGATCCGCCAGGTTCATCTTAATTTGGTTGTACCTGGAATAAGCATTGAGAAAACTCATTAACTCATGCATGGTCGTAGCATCAATCATTTGATCGGTGTTTGGAAGTGGGAACGAGTCTTTCGCCCATGCCTTATTCAAGTCCTTATAATCTACACATGCGAAATTTATTGTTCTTCTTAGGAACTACTACTACATTAGCTAGCTAGTCTAGATACTTTACCTATCGGATCGAACTGGTATCGAGTAATCGAGTTACCTCTTATTTGACAAATTTATTCCCAGCCTCTGCAATAGGGCGTTTCTTTTGTCTTACCGGAGGGATGTTGAGATCCAAACTTAGCTTGTGTACGACCACCTCTGTTGGGATACCTATCATGTCCACATGCGACCAAGCAGCACAATTGGCATTAAATTTAAGAAATTCAATAAAGCCAGACCTGAACTCGGGGGTGTAGTCTTGTCCCCAAGAGGAATTTCCTTTCTAAGAACTCTTCAAACAATGCAACTTGCTTGAGCTGTTCTGCCGTGGATTTTGTTGCATCCGTCTCTTCTAGTACCTGGAAATACTTTGGCACTTGATAGGATTCCGACGCTTATACCCCCGGTCTAACTTCCTTGGATTCTGGAGCGAGCGCTGGTTCCTCTAGTTTCTATGCCGCGTGTTCCTTCCCTTTGCTACTGGAGATCGAAATCGGATTCATCTTCGTCACCGCCAGTTGGTCGCCACTTATCTGTTTAATTCCTTCGGGCGTTGGAAATTTCAGCAACTGATGATATATTGATGGCGCAACTCTCATCTCATGCAACCATGGTCTTCCCAGAATAAATATTATATCCCATGTCACCATCCACCACTTCAAAAAATGTCATTTTCATCACCCCTTTAGCTTTCATGGGCAAAAATATCTCTCCTCGGGTTGTCACGCTCGCAAGGTTGAATCCGGTGAGGAGTTTTGTGACCGGAATGATGCTTCCGGTGAGTTTAGCTTGATCCAATACTCTCCGTTGTATGATTTTGATGAACTTCCTGGATCCACCAGAACACGTTTGATTTTAAAGTCAAGCACATTTAAAGAAATTATCAATGCATCGTTGTGCGGTAGCAACAATCCGTCTGCGTCGTCCTCTATGAAAGTGATGTCGTCTTCAGCAACTTCCCGGAGTCTCTTGATATGGATTATCGAAACTTTCGTCTTTTTTGCTGCTGAGAAGGTGACCTTGTTGATTTCATTCCCCCGAAGATCATGTTGATCGTCCGGCGCGGAGGATCTTCTCCTTCTTTTGAGGGTTCCGCATTATCCCGGTTGCGACCGTAGTTTTTCTTGGCCCGGTACTTAAGAATTCTCTGAGATGCCCATTCTTCAGTAGTGTCGCCACTTCTTCCAGGAGATGTCGGAAGTCCCTAGTTCGGTGGCCATTCGTCTGGTGGTATTCACACCACTGTATTCTCCTTGTGCAATTCTGAATATGTTGGCCTTTTGGGCCTGCACTTTTCTGGCCCCGGCATGAGCCTTAATAAAAAAATCCGCGAGCATCTCAAAGGAATCTATGGAATGCTCGGGTAATAGAGAATACCACGTAAAGGCTCTCCTCGTGAGAGTCTCTCCAAATATCTTCAGCAAAACAGATTCAATCTCGCGAGGAGCTAAATCATTCCCCTTCACCACCGTTGTATAGGTGGTAATATGCTTCTGAGGGTCTGAAATTCCATCATACTTTGCCATGTCGGGCATTTTAAGTCGCTTCGGGATTAATTCTGGTTCCGCACTTGGTTTGTACGACAACTGAGGAGTCTGGACCTTTCAGCAGCGGTGGTGCGCACGGTATTTGGTCCATGCGGGCATTCACTTCCCTCATAAACCATAAGAGTTCATTTTTGAAAGGATCGCTTTCGTTATTGGGGCCGGATCCGCTTCCCCAGCCCCATCGGATCCAACCTCGCCCCTCGGGGTGTTGTTGTCGACCCTCTGTGTTGTTTGACTCGCGGGAGCACCGTGAGGAACTAGACCTCGTCTATTCGCGTTATTTGAATCCCCCACAGCGCCTGCTTTAACTTCGTCATAACATTATCCTGCCGTGTGAGATGGCCTAGAATGATTGCTTTTTGTTCTTGTAGGACCCTTACCGCATCAATGACATGATCCTCTTCAGCATCATCGGGAGTTGCCTCCTGAATATGTCGTGTGTATCACATGTTGTGGACCGGCGTGACATCGTTTCCTCATTGTAGGTGTCACTGACTGAATCCTCTAGATGAGGCTGGTCTCCTTGAACCTCAGGATTTTTGTGTTTTTAACAGCATGTCATTTCTTATGATCTTTTGCTAATACAAATAATCAAAACATGTAGGCAAGCATCAACTTAATTACACAGTTGTCTAAGCCCCACGGCGGGCGCCAAACTGTTTACCCGTAAAATGGTACAGTTGAATTTATACGTGGTTTCTAGACAAGTGAATTAATTTGAACCTGAAATAATGAAATAATTAAAGAAATGCGCAATAATTAGCCATGAAATGAAGGTAGAATCACGGAAAAACAATAATTCGGGGGTAGAGCTTCCGGGTGCAACAGTGATGAAACCAAGGAACAAGAAAGTAAAATTATATAAAAAATTTAATCGATTATAGCGTAAATATGCCATAAAAGTCGTTCCCCTTTACAATGATAACATAGCTCACTATTTATAGCTCCACCTAGGGAACAAGGTCCCAAGATCATACATTTCTTTAATGTCAATTATGAGGGTCATTGAAGAAGGTGTAACAGTGAGCGTAAATGACAAATTCTCTATAACGTGCAAAGTATTAAATGTTGTGGAATATTCTCCATTAAATATTACCCGGTGGAGGGTATTTATTGCATATTTATGAGTGTTATTCTTTCCGGTGACAGACGGGACAATTGCCTTCGCTTTTAGCTATCCCCGCCTTAGGTTCCACGTATTCCTCTTTTGGACAGCCACGTAGCATAACATATTTTACCTCGAACAATATATATATATATATATATATATATATATATATATACCCAAAAGGGGTAAAAATCTGCTTTCATCTTTAATTTGCAAGAAAGAAAGTGATATTTTGCAACGGTTGCAATTGTTAATGGCTTGAAATGCGAAGATTGCCAGTGTAATTAATGGAATTAATGATGATAATTAGAGTAGAAATAGTTATCTTACCGGTACAAGTTCCAATTATAGTATCCACAATTGCAAAGCCACACTCTTCTTCTTCACACCCCATCAATCATTCGCTTCATTTTCCTCTCAAAAGCTCAACACAAAGAACATACTTTCGCTCTCCAAAGAAAAGTTTATTTGAACTTGGAAGGGAATTTGCAAGATAAATCGGTGAGTCAATTTTATTCATGGTCATCAATCATTTGTGTTTTTATTCATAAGTCACTTTTTTGTTTTGGTTACGTAAAAATTATTTAACTTTGTAAAAATTATTTAACTTTGTGTTCATTACTCGAAAGTATTATTCTTTTTTTTTGTTATATAAAAATTATTTTACTTTGCTCTAATTATCATAAAAGTCGCATTTGCCAGATTTATAATATTTTTTTACTTGGAATGTCTATTATGCCCTTGATATTACATAAATCTTCATATTTATGTAATTCCTTCTATATTATATACGATATAATATATTTTTACCTAGGTATTTTATTTATAACTAAAATAATTTAATATTCTTTTATTTATTATTTTTATAGTATACTTGTACATTTATTTTTTTCTTAACTGATTTTATTTTTAATTTTTACCATACAGATCTATTTCGAGGCTCGAAATTCCAAACGGACCTCGATTACTCCAAAACATACTCCAAACCAAATTTAAATAACTTTAAAACCTTCAATTAGTCAACTTTCACAGTTAAGCGCTGAAACGCCCCCGGGTTGTCAGAAAACCAACCTGAACATACGCCCAAGTTCAAAATCATCATACAAACCTATTGGAACCGTCAAATCTCGATTCCGATGTCGTGTCCTAACATATTGACTGAAGTCAAACTTGATCTTTTAAAACCAAACTAAGGCCAAGTGTTTCGATTTCAACTCGAACCCTTCCAAATCCTGAACTAACCATCCTCGCAAGTCATAAAACAATAAACGCACATACAGGGAGTTTTATTTAGGGGAACAAGGTTATAGAAGGTAAAACGACCGGTTGTATCGTTACAAATGGTTAAGAACATTGACGTGAAATTTGTTCATAGTAAAGTTACTGACAAATTTAATAACGCTAATAATATATCTTGAAAATCAATGTTAAGGAAAATTAAATATACAAATATATTATAAAAATAATAAATAAAATAATATTAAGTTATTTTAGTTATATAAAATACCTAGGTAAAAATATATTATATAATGAAAAGAAAGCAGAATTCCTTGCTTTGTAGCTTATGTCAAAATAAAAGAACATGCAAATTGAATATTGTTCAGCCGGATTCCCAAGTTGATGAGCCTTCATCTTATGCTCCTGCCTCGTCAACTATCAGCATTTCAGCAGCAAAAATCAGCTTTTCAGCTTTCTGTTAGATACTTCAATTCTACTGATCGTCCTTTTTTGTCTATGGTGATAGTTAGTAGAATTGGAATTGTATAGACATGATCTTCATTTTTGAATATTTAGCTGATGCCGACTCTTTTAGCATTACACATTTTATAAAGAACATTCTGTTAGTTTTTTAACTGAAGTTATAATTTTCTGTTAGTGAGACTAAAAGTGCTCAAATTTTGTAAACTTAAAGGACAAATAGTGCTAAGGATTACATTTAGAGGACAAAGTTACGCCTACCCCTAAAGATAAGGGATAAATTTGGCTAAAAACTCATTTTATTTCCTTGGTAGCTTTATCTGCTTTCTCCTTGTACCACAACTTTTCTTTCTCAAGCCTTTCATATTCTTTCTTTGAAGATCCCGCAGTATTCAGCAATACAATCAGCTAGCATGATGACAATAATTGTCAATTGATTGAACATAAATCGTAGTGTGAAATGCACACCATGGCACGCTTCTCATATCTTGTGTTTCAAAAGGCATTTTTTGCTTTGGGCGAAGCATACCAAAAACACACTAAGGCGTACTGGTGGGAAGTAAGTATCGTACGCCACAACCTTCTAGGCGTAAGCCCATGCTCTAGGAGTTCATTTGGAGCGTGCACACCAAAAAAGATTTTCAAATTTGAGGCTATATAGATTAATAAATTCATTTTTAAAACTTAAATATTCAAAAGTTAACTCATAATAAATTCTCAAGCTAAAAATCTCAAAAGTTAAACTTTTTAAAAATAAATTATCCTGACTTCATAATTTTTCTTTGTCATTTACTGAGTAATAAATACACTTTAGACCTTTATCTACAAAATACAAAATACTAAAAAAAAATCCTTTAATACTCACTCTTCAACATTTGTATTTTTCTTTTTTATCCTTTTTTTTTTTTTTTTTTTTTTTTTTTTTTTTTTTTTTTTT
>ML264415.1:15178-36083 GCA_005239495.1 Nicotiana undulata
GGGGGGGGGGGGGGGGGGGGGGGGAAGTTGTCTTACGGCAAAATTTGGACAAAGTAACAACTAGATGTTACACAAGTCCTTAATATTTACACACTAGCCCCTAGGAGACTAGTATATAAAAGGGGCATTCATTTGTAATTCATCAAGCAAAACAATCAAATTCTTTCTAATACAAAGCTTCCCTTAACAATGCTCTTGTGTTCTTTCTACCATTCTATTAGCGATCTTGAGTGTAGTAAGGCTGACTTGGCATAGCAAGAACGTGAGTGAGTTGTCAAGTGTCGCACGTCTACTTGGTTAACGACTAAGGACATGACATAGAGGGCATAAAAACATTGAAAAACAATACCCGTTTTCCATTTTTTGGGGGGTGTGGGCAAAAGTAAAGGGTTATTTAAGTTGAGCACGGAGTGATCACTTTTAATAAAGCTACACAAAATAATACTTTAGGGTACACTGAAGGATCAACTTCATCAATAACACAATCAGAAATAAAGTAAAAATAAGAGGATTACATTTCTAATGTAAAACATTTTAATTGTGTAAGCACAAAGTTACAGAGGAACATGACGAGAGCAGGTCTTACAACTCTTTTCAAGTAACACACTCTTCTCCGAGCAATCTACATCTGGAAATAAAACTAAGTACGCCGCTTCCTATCATCATCATCCTCTTCATCAGAATCACCACTCTCACGGAAACGTGGATTCTTCTCCTGCAGCAAAAGAAAATGCCACATTGCAACAACAAATATCACTAAAACTGAAGAGGAGATAAACAATAGAAGCAAAAGATTTGAAGCTCAATTTTACATTATTTCAGTTTCAGTGGCGAGCACAGAGTACATATGAAAAGATGGAACAGGACATGCTGGTGAAAAAAAGCAAAGCAAGAAAAAACATAGCTTAGGTATAAAAGAAAATACCGGTCTGGACTCATGATCAGAGGTTCTTCGAGGTTCACGGCCATTACTCCTCTTTGGATAATCTGACTGATGGTGGTCATCTTCCCTGTGTCGCTTGCGATGATAGTCTGCTTCCCTCATAAGACAGAGTTGTTCGTTAAATCTACTATACTGAAACAAAAGATAGAAAAACACAATGTTGTAGAGCATTAGAACTGAATCAAAAGCTTTGAAAAGTATACCTCTACCGTGACGATAAGAACCTCCATGACCTTGATTTACACCATGCCTACCATCTGCAGTTTTTATTGTATCAGTCATCGCCAGACACAGTAAAAAGTCTACAAGAGTACCATTTTTTATTATCTATCATATTGTATTGCAAAACCTAAGGCACAACCAAGTTTGAGCATGGCATATAAACTGTGAAGCTGTGAAGTTATTGAAAGTGCAAGAAAAACTCAATGGAGCTTGAAGGTTCGGTGGATCAGCTATTCAAAGCTTGATTTGAAATCCTAAAGGGGTTGTTTCAATCTTTGCCTTTCACTTTTCCTTGTTAGAGAAATCTCAAGTTAAATCTGATTTTCAATAGATTAATGAAACACAGCACGAATTTGGAAAGAGCCAGTTTAATTATAGGAAGAATACGGCTAGCTCAAAATTTAGAACTGGAACAAAACCAAAATCATTAACAACCAGAAGTTGCCATGCAACCAGTGCTCAAACTTATACAATTCTTCTAGTCGTGCTCATTTCATTCGCAATGGAGCATTCAGAATGTAGACGTTATGCTTACAGCATTAGTTGATATCAAAACTACCATTCCTGTGACAGCTTAACTATAACCCAACCCATTATATAAAAGGCACATATAGTCGAACTAGTGTGGTGTCATGCAACAAATAGACAAGTTGTGGAATCAACATTGAAACAAGCAGATAATAACAACTCAGAAGAACTTCACCACCACCAACTACTCCCTCCGTACACGTCCCTTAAGAAAAACTAATTAGGATGGAATTTTGACTACTTTACCATTATTCATGTCTTAATATTTAATCTTTCTTCATTGGTATTTGAACAAGTTATCCATAATTGAGGTGTTTGTAGTCTTCAAGTATAATTATTTATTACTAAGGGTAAGAAACGAAAAAAATAATTAACTTTGTCTTGAACTTCTAACATGACGAATAATTTGAGACAACTATTTTTAGTAACCACGACTGATAATATGAGACGGAGGGAGTACTAATAAACACTAAGCATGACTTAGAGTCAGTTGTACCCCCCTGCTAAAATCAAAAGCTTTCTACTGCATTAAGCACACACAAGTCCTGTAGAAGTAAATCCAAATCTGCAGATAAGAGGCGCTTCAAGTTGACTCTTCAATCAAATGCAATAACATTTTCCTTTTTGGAAAAAGGAATAGAAAGAAGACAAAAATATTTCAGTCTTCACATTTCAGATTCCACATATTATCAAATAATTTGAGAGAACGAACCTCTTTGCTAAGAAGCAGAAAGAATATTATCAAAGAAAGAACTGATGACTAAGTTCAGAGCCCTCAAACTTACAGTGAGGTGGCGGCATAACTGGAGGGTAAGCGCCCAATGATCCTGTACCATAATCCACTAGCTGCCTTTGTGCTTCCAACTCCTTTTGGACCAATTTTCCATAACCACCTCGACGTATAACTAGTTAAGGTATTCAAAGACAGCTCAAAATTCTTAAATATTAAATGGAGAAAGAAAGGAAAAAATGATGTCTTAAACCCTGTAGCTCGGACTATCATGCAAGAGTTTCAACCATTCGTCAGATAAGGTGATGAAAACTTACTCAATTGATTAACCATAAAGTATAACATTCCTGTGTACATTCATGGGTTAAGCGTTAAGTTTTTTGTTTGAATTACACCATAATTCTTAAAACACATACTCCCTATGTCCCAATTTATGTGATGGTGTTTGACTGGGCATGAAATTTAAGAAAAAAAGAAAGACTTTTGAAACTTGTGGTAATAAATGAGGCATAGATATTTGTGTGCCATAAATCATCTTAATAAGGGTAAAATGGGTATTATAGAGTAAAATTGTCACTAAATATAGAAAGGTGTCATTCTTATTGGGACTGACTAAAAAGGAAAGAGTGTCATATAAATTAGGACAAAAGGAGTATATTTTAGAAAACCATGTAAACACTGTCAACCATCTTTCCTATCCTTGATAAATGACAGAAGAATAGTCACTTACACTAATGACAGAAGAATAAATGAAGATCTACTTCGGGGTACTTCCTTGTAACATAAATAACAAAGAAAACCATTGCCTTGTTAATACTTTGCAATAATCCCACTGGCGACAAGATGAAATTTTCATTTCTTTCGTCAAGTCAATTATCCTTCAACCACAGGAGAAGGATGCAGAAAAATGAAGCGATTGAGACACGTTTGAGACCACTAGGTTCATTCACCCAAAGCAAAATGCAATTACGAAAAATCAGGGTGACTAAGTACTTGAGAAAAAATGCTCTAGAATCTTATGATCACAAGAGGAAAGAAGCTTTTGTTTTAACTACTATCTTATCTAGTAACTAGATGTGGAGAGTTGTGTTCTTTTAGATGGTGACACAGAACCTGAAAAAGACAATAGAATCTGATCCACCAGACTTTTGATGCCCCACAGCTACTTTTAGGGTAAGTACTTACTGTATAAATACTATATAAATACTTCTTAAGGAGGCACTTGAGTGACCTATGATGTTGCATCAACAAAGAATAACCAGTACAATGTTAATGTATAGAGGAATGATTTACACAAATACACATATTATCTTGTCAACCACTTGAGTTATCCTTGCCATATATACAAGTTATACACATGTACATAACAATTTTTAAAATAAGTACATGTCTACATAGTTATGGACGTCAGGATCTCGGTGAAGAGGAAGAGGAGGGATGCTCGGGGCCGACCACGGATTAGATGGGGAGCTTTGACTAAGGATAAAGCCAAGGAGTTGGAGAGGAGGTTATCCGAGATTGGAGCTTGGAGGAGTAGTGGGGACGCGATCGCTATGTGGTCAGCGACGGCAAACTATGTGAGGGAGGCGGCGAGGGAAGTGTTAGGGGTATCGAAAGGCTATTCAGGCAGGCATCAAGGCGACTGGTGGTGGAATGATGTAGTCCAGGGTAAAGTGGAGGAGAAGAAAGTAGCGTACGCGAAGTTGGCAGGGAGCACAAGCGAGGAGGAGAGGAGAGCGAACAGAGAGAGGTACAAGGTGGCGAGGAAGGAGGCGAAGCTGGCGGTCACGGAGGCCAAGAATGTAGTGTTTGGTCGTCTGTACGAGGAATTGGGGGAAAAAGGCGGGGACAAGAAGTTATTTCGGCTGGCTAAAGCGAGGGAGAGGAAGGCTCGGGATCTAGACCAAGTAAGGTACATCAAGGACGAGGATCGTAGAGTATTGATGGGGGAGTCTCAGATTAAGCAGAGGTGGCAATCATACTTCCGTGGTCTTCTTAACGAGGAGGGGGATCGAGATATAGAGATAGGGGATTTGGGGCATTCGGAGAGTCGTCGAGATTTTGGGGATTGCAGGCGCATTAGGGTGGAGGAGGTTGTGGGGGCTATGCGTAAGATGAGTAGGGGTAGAGCGACCGGGCCGGACGAAATTCCGGTTGAGTTCTGGAAATGTGTGGGTAAGATAGGATTGGAGTGGCTGACTAGGTTGTTCAATGTAATTTTTAAGACTAAGAGGATGCCGGAGGAGTGGAGGTGGAGTATAGTAGTGCCGTTGTATAAGAACAAAGGTGATATTCAGTGTTGTAACAACTATAGGGGTATCAAGTTACTAAGCCATACCATGAAAGTCTGGGAACGGGTGGTTGAGGCGAGGGTGAGGAAGATGACGTCTATATCCGACAACCAGTTTGGTTTCATGCCGGGTTGCTCCACTACGGAAGCTATCCACCTTGTTAGGAGATTGGTGGAACAGTTCAGGGATAAGAAGAAGGATCTGCACATGGTGTTTATTGACTTGGAGAAAGCGTATGACAAAGTCCCTAGGGAGGTGCTGTGGAGATGTCTTGAGGCAAAGGGCGTGCCGGAAGCCTACATCAGAGCGATCAAGGACATTATGACGGAGCTAAGACTAAGGTTAGGACTGTGGGAGGCGACTCGGAGCATTTCCCGGTTGGTATGGGGTTACATCAAGGATCTGCGCTTAACCCATTCCTATTTGCCTTGGTGATGGATGCACTGACACACCATATTAAGGGGATGTGCCATGGTGTATGTTATTTGCTGATGACATAGTTCTGATTGACGAGACGAGGGTCGGTGTTAACGAGAGGCTAGAGGTTTGGAGACAGACCCTCGAGTCTAAGGGTTTCAAATTGAGCAGGTCTAAGACAGAGTACCTGGAGTGCAAGTTTAGCATTGAGTCGAGTGAAGTAGGTAGGGACGTGAAGCTTGGATCTCAAGGCATCCCCAAGAGGGACAACTTCAAGTACCTTGGGTCGGTGATTCAGGGGGACGGAGATATCGACGAGGACGTCACTCATCGTATAGGGGCGGGCTGGATGAAATGGAGGCTTGCATCTGGAGTCTTGTGTGACAAGAAAGTGCCAAACTCAAAGGTAAGTTTTATAGAGTTGTGGTTAGACCGGCCATGTTGTATGGGCCAGAGTGTTAGGCCGGTTAAGAACTCACATATTCAGAGGATGAAGGTAGCGGAGATGAGGATGCTTAGGTGGATGTGCGGGCACACTAGGATAGATAGGATTAGGAATGAAGATATTCGGGCGAAGGTAGGCGTGGCCCCGATGGATGATAAGATGCGGGAAGCGAGGCTCAGATGGTTCCGGCACGTGCGGCGGAGAAGCCTTGATGCCCCGGTGAGGAGGTGTGAGCGGCTGGCGGCGGTGGGTTCGAGAAGAGGTAGAGGGCGGCCTACGAAGTATTGGGGAGAGGTGATTAGGCAGGACATGGCAAGACTGCAGATTTCCGAGAACATGGCTCTTAATAGGAAGGTCTCGAGGTCTAGCATCAGGGTTGTAGGATAGGGGGTACTAGAGCCTTTCTTACTTCATTCCCGGGGTGAGGCGGGGTTGGATATGGTTGATCTTAGATGGCTTGCGGATTTTATTGAGCCCTCACTGTTCTTGCCGTTTATCTTAGCCCCCGACGGTAGATTCTGGCTATTATTATTACATGTCATTTATTTTATGGTTTTTATGCTTATGTTACTATTTCTACGATTTGTGCCGAAGTTACTAATGAATTGTCTTTTCTTTTCTTGTTTTTATTCCCGTCTTCCTGAGCTGAGGGTCTATCGGAAACAGCATCTCTGCCCTATCGGGGTAGGGGTAAGGTCTACGTACGCATTACCTTCCCCAGACCCCACTCTGTGGGACTTTACTGGGTGGGTAGTTGTTGTTGAAGTACATGTCTACATAATAATAAAATGTTTAAATCCATTAAATTACATCCTTTTTCTCAATTTACTTACTGAGTAAATACTCCAAGTTTACTAACTGCCATAAATCTTTCACGCTGAAAATATTCCAAGTTTTAATGGATTCTTTTTTTGAAATCAAAAGTATACCAAGCTTTAGTAGATTTTTACACACACTTCCCTACTTTTTAACTGATCACTGTACATACCATTTGTCGAAACTTCACTATTAGACATCCTTCTGCATAACACGAAGTATAGTTGACTAACTTTGTCCTAATAGTTACATGCCTTTTTATTCCCATTCCAGTGTCCATTCAGTTGCAATGTTCATCACTTTAGGCCATGATAGGACCAAAACATATTTTCTCAAAAATATAATAATAGTTAAAAGAATGGAAAGAAAGTTGTTAACCCACGCTTATCAACTGAAGAGAAGGATATCTGGATCGTAGTCAGTACGATATTCATCGCGCACCTGGAAAAAAGATGTAAATCAGATCACATGCTAGCATGAATCTTAAGATAAAAGGATGAACCACAAAGGAGATTACCTGTCCACCACTCCTACCACGGCCCCATTGCCTACCTTCTTGAAATCCCCAGTCAAAATCCACACGGATAGGGCGATCATCAAGAATTGTCCCACTGATATATTTGACAGAATCATCAGTATCGTCCCTAGAGTAGAACCTGAAAATAGTTTTACAGTTATTACAGATGCAAATGATATTCTCCTTGCCTTCTTTTATTTTCTTCTTTGGCTTCTTCCCCCAATGCGAAAGGGTTGAATGGGAGATAAACCTAAATGTATACAAGTAAAACTATAATGTACACCTAATACCATCTTGGTGTTTATACATAGAATTTACTTCAACCATCAAAAGAAGTTATGAGCAAATAGGTTTTTGCTTATAACTACAGAAACAATGACAGAACTGAAGAGACAAAAGCTCGTGATACACTCCTTTCATTCCTAATGGCAATTTATTACAACAACAACGACCCAGTAAAATCTCAGAATTAAGGGGTCAATTTCTTACTCTGGCATAATATATACTACTTATTTATCTGACATCATTTCAACAATTTCTCTCCTTTTTCAGTTAAATATTATTTGAACTCCTTGCCCTCAAACCTAATATAGTAATTCATTCAGATATTTGTTCTTAAACTTGTCAATGTCAACCCAAGTCAATTAAAATGGCACAAAGGGAGTACGTCAGCAACAGTCCTACTCGCAAAAGAAATGCAGACCAAATGTGGAAAACTTTGACATACTTCGAACAGGGCAACAAGATAGAATGCAAAGAGGCAGAGATACTTCCCTAATACAAATCCACCAACCACCCACTACCTACCACCCAGGCATCCCAAAGAAATACAACCTAAACAAACACCATAACCTATGAAAGTTTCTTGAAACATTGGAAAAAATGTTCTGCAAGTCATCAAAGAAATATTATGGCAGGAAGTTGCAAATACATAAATAGTACATTGGGTTTTTAAAGCAAGAACTGGGATCTACTTTTATGTTACGAAATGCTAATTTGGTTTCATTTTTGTAAGGAATCTATTATTCTTTCTCTGACTTTCAGGCTAGAAACTCTCTTCTTTCCTCTTTAATGATATCATTAAGAAGGTAACAAATGAGCGACAATTAAGTGGAACAAGAGATAACATAAAAGACGGCACAGCCAAATACTCCAACTTTTTGTTATGAGACCTGAAGACAAAGTAAATCAACCCTGGACTTGAAAAAAGGAAGAAAAGAATTAAGACAAAAATAGGAGGGGAATTTTCTTTTCTTTTCTACCAAATAGGAGCCAGATTTCCTTTTCAGTTAAAAGTAACAGAAACATGAAGAACTAAGACCAAATTTTACTAGACATTTTGTAATATCAATAAGGATTAAAGGATTATGAACAAAATAGCTACATATTCTTTTTATTGGTAACAAAATAGCTACATATCTGGGGATTAGTGTCGAATAACAGTCGCACATTTCACTTTTCTCCAAATAGATGCAATAGAAATAATAAATACTTTCTTCCCTTCTTCTCTCTTTTCTTTTCTCCAGCATATCCCTTCCCTGTGTAGGACTCTTTAAATTCAAAAATTCCATGACAAAGTTTGACATTAATCATTATGTCAGAATAAGATAGATCATTATTTCAATATTTTGTAAGTCCCTACCTTTTTTTTACCTAGACTTCTAAAAGATTTAATACTTTTTCATTTTTGATGAAAAGTTGAACATTTCCATTTTCTCATTCAGGTTTCAATCTTTTTGGCTTTTTTCCTTTTAAGATATCTTAGGTCTTTCTTCAAAAGATCCAAATACTCATATCTGACTTCACTAGAAATCTGCCTAATACCTTCTCTACTCTCAATAGCTAACTTCATGCTTATCCAACTGTGTTAACCAAAGCCTTGAAAAGGTCACCATATGATAATCTTGCCTCCTGTCCTTTTGTTTCACATGCCCTAAGAACATCAGACATTACAATTATACAGCTCAATGCAATGTGCTCCTCCACTGCTACCGCTTCTTTTAAATTTAGCTTTTCCTCACACATCTAGCCCCATCATTCACTCTCAAGCCACCTTCGTATCATCCTATCTTAACACAAATTTAATAGCACCTCTCAGCTTGAAACCTGTAGGTTGAAATATCTACTCGTACAGTGCCTATGCACCAAAGGAACAACTGAAACTAGCTTTTTTTGTTTTCAAGTAAGAAAAAACAAAGTTCATCCACTATATTCAGCAGACAACAATCTTGCCTTATGCCTATGTCATTGGCCTTACTCCCAGTGGCAGACCTACTCATTAGCAAGTGGAGTCAATTGACACCCCTTTGTCGAAAATTACACGGCATAGATAGATTAAATTGTTGTTTTTATGAATATATACTATATGTTGACTCTCCTTATTTCTTTGCATGCTTACTCCAACACAGCCAACTTCGCACAAAAAAGAAAACCAAAAAAATTTATATTGACCCCTAGCCTCTACCAAGTATCTTGTCCTTTCTTGGAAAACCTAGGGGGTCTTTGACTGCACCTAATGGATGTCAGACTTAGTAAAATGACATATAATATGCTAAGATAACTATAGAGAGCATGCCAAAGTACATTAAACACTACACTGAATAAGATCAAATGGCCCCTTCGGGGACATTCGACTGCATCAGATCAAATTATTGCGGTATAAGCCTCTTGAATAAACTTCAGAGTACTTACTAAGTTCCTTGTATTAATCCACAGGACAGTAAACGCGTCATCTAATAATTCTTAAGACAAGGGGAATGAGAGTTGATTGATACTTGTAGGAGTAGAGCGGAGACATGATTCTTATATTCATCGGGTGGCGTGAACAAATGAAAAATACATGGTATCAATATCCATACAGATTAATTGGAGAAGAAATTATACGGTCAAAAGTTAGCAACACAAAATGAAAGAAATTGGAGAGTGAAAGCAAGGTTCAGGCCATACATTACAAAGCAGAAACCGCAAGGAGTTTTGGAATTCTTATCCAATCCCATAACTATCTTTTTAATCTCTCCAGCACGAGAGAACAGCTCATATACTTGCTCCTCTGTTGTGTAAAAGGACATGTTCCCCACATAAACAGTTGTCGCCTTTAGCAAAGCATCTTCAAATTCTTCTTGTGTTCCTGGAAACCTTCTATCCCTATATGCTGAAATCTTGGCTAAATCCTAAGAGAAAGAAACAGCAAAGAAGGTGGAGCAGACCCACCCAACCTCGGCATGAGCACAATCCACCGAAAAATCAACTTAAGAACATTAAATCATTGGACAAATTGCTTATTGAACAAACATCCCAGGCATACAAAAGCCAAAGAACACTGGCGTTCATATTACCTTGAACAGAGAAGCCATTACGTTTTGCTCCCAACAACATCCAAGGGCAGCACTAGGTATCAAGAAGAAGAAAGAAGAAAAACAAAGTGCGTTAATCAAAGCAAATTAGTTAGAGGGGTTAAATAACCACTTAGACCCCTTAAGTTAGAGAACTGACACTTAGATGCCCATCTTGTTTGTTTTCTGCACATTTAAAATGTTCACACTATTATTCGATCACAATGCGTACACCTAGATTGTGTGAGTTCCCTTGTTTTTCTTTTGTTCTACTCGTCTCGTGTGTTTGGTATAACTAAAAATGTTTTCCGTGAAATATATTTTCTTGGAAAATAAGTAGTAATCTTATTTATTTTTCAGTATTTGGTACACAAATTAAGAAAATTAATTTCTCAAGAGTATTCATAAATAATTTAGATACAATAAACATGAAGTCATAAACTTTCGAACCAACAACCTTCCGAACCCACAAATTTCATAAACGTCCTAGCATGCATGCCATCATAGTCATGGCACAAGCGCAAATTAGGCTTGCTTGCATCGATTTTCTATGTTGCATACCTAATACTCAGGCATTATCAAGCACAACTGGTTGTCTTTCACCCTTCGCGCTCCACGTGCGGGGTGAACCAAAAGCTGCAGTTGTGTCCCACATCGTTCTCGCTTCGTCGTGCGATGTCTTGGTTCATGAATAGTGTGCTCGGACTCTCGGATTTGGTAAACGCAATAGGCATGGGGTCTTCATTGGCTCTTATCTGTCCAAAGAATGCTCCTTACGAATGACGGTCGTGATCGTCTTGGACTTGGTCGTTCCCTTTGGGTCGTCCATGCTCATGCGACGCTGACGCCGATGTCAATGAGGAAAACTACCTGGTTGATCCTGCCAGTAGTCATAGGTTTGTCTCAAAGATTAAGACATGCATGTGTAAGTATGAACAAATTCAGACCGTGAAACTACAAATGGCTCATTAAATCAGTTATAATTTGTTTGATGATATCTACTACTTGGATAACCGTAGTAATTCTAGAGCTAATACGTGCAACAAACCTCGACTTCTGGAAGCGGTGCATTTATTAGATAAAAGGTCAACACGGGCTTTGCCCGTTGCTGCGATGATTCATGATAACTCGAAGGATCGTACGACCATCGTGCCAGCGATGCATCATTCAAATTTCTGCCCTATCAACTTTCGATGGTAGGATAGTGGCCTACCATGGTGGTGACGGTGACGGAAAATAAAGGTTTGATACCATAGAGTGAGCCTCAGAAACGGCTACCACATCCAAGGAAGGCAACAGGCATGCAAATTACCCAATCCGTACATAGGGAGGTAGTGACAATGAATAATAATACCGGGTTGTATGAGACTGGTAATTGGAATGGATACAATCTAAATCCTTTAACGAGGATCCATTGGAGGGAAATTCTGGTGCTAGCAGTCGTGGTAATTCCAGCTCCAATAGCGTATATTTAATTTATTGTAGTTAAAAAGCTCGCAGTTGGATTTTGGGATAGGTCGGCCGGTCCGCCTTAGGTGTGCACCGGTCGTCTCGTCCCTTCTACCGGTGATGCGCTCCTAGCCTTAATTGGCCAGGTCGTGCCTCCGGTGTTGTTACTTTGAAGAAATTAGAGTGCTCAAAGCAAGTCTACGCTCTGTATACATTAGCATGAGATAACATTATAGGATTTCGGTCCTATTACGTTGGCCTTCAGGATCGGATAATGATTAACAGGGACAGTCGGGGCATTCGAATTTCATAGTCAGAGGTGAAATTCTTGGATTTATGAAAGACGAATAACTATGAAAGCATTTTCCAAGTATGTTTTCATTAATCGAGAACAAAAGTTGGGGACTCGAAGACGATTAGATAGCATCCTAGTCTCAACCATAAACGATGACCAGGGATCGACGGATGTTTCTTTTAGGACTCCGCCGGCACCTTATGAGAAATCAAAGTTTTTGGGTTACGGGGGGAGCATGATCGCAAGGCTGAAACTTAAAGGAATTGACATAAGGGCACCACCAGGAGTGGATCATGTGGCTTAGTTTGACTCAACAGGGGGAAACTTACCATGTCCAAACATAGTAAGGATTGACAGACTGAGAGCTCTTTCTTGATTCTGTGGGTGGTGGTGCATGGTCATTCTTAGTTGGTGGAGCGATTTTTCCTTTAACGAACGAGACTTTATATGAGTAGTTGAGACTTGAGCGATTTGTGCATTTGTTTATGTTATCTCACATATTGTTTGTGCCCTTATATGCATGAAACAAATAATAACTATGTTAATGTCATAAACAATGTCTCAGAATAAAATACTAATACTAATGAAGGAAGGGAAATGGAGAAGCTGCGGACGCTGGACAGCTACCTCGAAATTCCAAAACTGATGCCGAACAGACGCAAGCGACTACTGCTCAGAACCGGTACCTGGATCTGCACACAGAGGTGAAGGGAGTAATGATGAGTACACCAACTCAGTAGTAATGAAATAAATCACAGTCTGAAGAATAAGAAACACACAACACAGATACACCAATCCACAAAACAATAAAACATCAAGTCTCAATACAGTATACATAATTTCGAAAACCAGTTTTCATAAAATCCTTTGAAACAAGTATATTTTTCAATATTTCTCAGTAATATCAGTTTGAAAAAACGAAGTGTATCATAGTCAAACTTAGTAAAATATCATCATAGAACTGCCCATCGGGCCATAGTCATCACTCGTAAATATTCCCTCAGCACCTCACCATCACTTAGTATCAGTCACTCAGCACCTCACAGCCACTCAGCATCAGCCCATCGGGCAACCTCACTGTCACTCATACCTCCCAATCACTCATCACTCGGCACTCGCACTCAGTAGGTACTTGCGCTCACTAGGGGTGTGTACAGACTCCGGAGGGGCTCCTACAACCCAAGCGCTATAAACAAGCCAAATCATGGCATCAATCACTCTTAGGCGCTTGGCCTCTCTCATATCATAACATCCTCACAACATTGGCCCTCGACCTCACTCAGTCAGACACTCACAACATGCCACTCGGGCCATAAATAAACAGGGTTCTCGACCCAAAATAGTATTTCATTTCAAGAAATAGTAATATCATCAAATAAGAGTGTCAACAATTTCATAAGAAAGACTGAGTGTAAAATCATAGTTTCAAAGTGAGGAATATCAGTAAAATAGCCCCCAAGGGGTTAAACAGATCGGTACTAGGCCCTAATCATAGCTTACAACCCAATTATATCAAATCGTAGTAATACTATAGAGAATAGGCTTTGAAAGTAGTTTCGCAACTCAATAGTTTCCTAAAAAGGAACATGTTTCCAAATTTCCAATTCGTGCACGCCTCACACTCGTCATCCAGTGTGTGCGTCACTCAAAATCCGTGAAAGGATGTAAAGTCCGGGGTTTCATACCCTCAGGACAGGATTTAAAGAAATTACTTACTTCAAACTAGCCCGAAAAGCTACTCCACAACACGCTTGCCTCTCGAATCAACTCCCGAGTGCTCCAAATCTATAAAGATCAGATTTTTCTCATCAAATTATGCTAAGGGGATGAATTCCAATTGAATAGTATCAATTTTAGCACAAAACTCGACCCCCGGGCACGCGTCTCGGAACTCAAAAAACTTTATACCAAAATGATCTTCATCATCTCACGAGTCCGTACATATAAAGAACTCTGAAATCAGAGTCCGTTTGACCCCCTCAAATCATCCCTAAAAGGTCTCATAATCGCAAGCCCTAACTTTACCTTTTTCTACTGATTTCCCCCAATTAAACACTGTTAATTTATTCCTTAATCACATATAATCGAGTTAATAAGTCCAAAAAGCTTACCTCAATGATGTACAAACGTTTCCCTCTTCAAAAACCCTCAAAAAGCTCGGAATCCGCCCAAAATGGTGAAAAGAGGGTTAGAAATCGCGAAGTCTCCTTTTTATACTTTTCTGCCCAGGCTTTTCGCACTTGCAGCCTTAACCTCGCACCTGCGGTCCGCTCTTTCGGTCAAATCCACCGCACCTGCGGAATTTCATTAACCGGACCAAAACCGCACTTGCGCCTCCTTTCCCGCACCTGCGACTTCGCAGGTGCGGACCTCACTCTCGCATCTGCGACTTTCCCCTGAGTCAACCAAGATCCGCACCTACGGAGATCCTATCCGCTTATGCGAGCCGCACCTGCGGTTCCTCACTCGCAAGTGCGTAAATCACAGTAGAAAAACATCAGCAGCTGTTTGCTGCAAAATTCCAACTCCGAACTTCTCATTAATCATCTGAAATCCATCCCGAGCCCCTCGGGATCCCAACCAATTATACCAACACATCCTAAATGATCATTCAAACTTAGTTGCACTCTCGAAACACCCAAAATAACATCAAAACACCAAAATCACATCAAATTCAAGCCTATGAACTTTGAAATTCCTAAATTCCACTAACGATGCTGAAACCATCCAAAAACACCTCGAAATGATCTGAAATTTTGCACACATATCCAAATGACATTACGAACCTGTTCCAACTTTCAGAATTCCATTCCGACCCCGATAGCCTATTTTCCACTGCCGATCGGAAATTGCCAAAAACTAACTTTCGCCAATTCAAGCCTAATTCTACACCGGACATCACAAAAATATTATGAACACACTACTAATTTCCAAATCACCTAACGAAGCTATCTAAACCATAAAATCCGCATTTCGAGGCCGTTTACCCATAAGTAAACTCTCAGTTGACTTTTTCAACTATAAAGCTATTTTTAGAGACTAAGTGCTTCAAATCTCACTATAACTATTCTGCACCCGAGCCAACCAACTCTAACACATCATAAACAGTATAACCAACTTATGAAATGGCTATAATAGTAAATATAATGCAGATTCTACGTAACGATCGACCGGGTCGTTACAACAACATCAACAAAGGAATTAAGACTTAACTTGTTCAGGATTCGTTGAGCCTCTTTGAAGAGGTTGGATGCGTCATTCAGGTCAGAAGCATATTTGTTGGATCAAGAAGCTGAATGGTTTTGAAGATTGACAATGGAACTCAGGGTTGAACCAGGTCCATCACTGGAGACATAGACACATGCAGAGTTAAGGGCACGTGAGGTGCACAAGCAGGAGATAAACGAAATCTGTGATCTAAAGAGATATCTCCTGATCGAAAAGGTTACAAATTGATAAGGAGATGGACTTCTTATTCATTAAGAAAAGAATCAAGATAAGGGAGGATTTAGGGAGTTGAGATCAACTAGGACTCTTCCACCAAGGAAGAGTAGCATCCGAATTCTAGTGTATCTATTTGTCTACTAAATCATATATATTGTTTAGTGTTCTTATTGAACATGTACGCACAAACACAGAAGCAAAACAAGAATTTAGAGAAAAATTACCAAAGCAATTTTGCAAGCTGTTCGTGTGAGAATTGAGTGTGCGACTCTGAAGCTACTTGAACAAGCCAGAAGAACCAGTTCCATCTGTGGTCTTTTAGTTTAGTTTAATTGTAGTAGGTGATTTCAAATTTTACCTTTCAGCTTTATGTAGAAGCAATTGTAATAGGTACTGAGTGTTCAAGTTAGAGTTAACTTGAAGCTTGTCACAAATAGCTAGAGGCTAGTTTGCCACAAGGGGATTAGAGTTAGTCCTTAGGTTTACAAAAGAGTTTATTTTGTAAATGTTGTTTGGCTCACTGATTTAGTGAAGAGTTTGGTAAAATCCTACTGGGAAGTAGGTCGTGGGGTTTTCACCTTTTGAGCCAGGTGTTTTCCACGTAAAATCGATGTGTTCTTTAAATTCTGCATTTATTATTCCGCAAACTGTAGGAGTTGGAACCCATAGAAGAACCTGGTCCTTCTATAATTGATGCACGCGAATATTGGACACCACACAAATCACCCCCCCCCCCCCCCCCTTCCCCCTCTTGTGTGGCATTGGAGTTTGAAACATCAATTGGTATCAGAGCAGGTTATCCTTGAAGAGGATAACACCTTAGGAAAAGATCAAAATGAGTGCACCACCTGGGAACTGGGAAGGACAATCAACTGATAGGCCACCACTCTTCAATGGCCTGTATTACTCCTGGTGGAAGAACATGATGAAGGATCACTTAATTGGGGAAGACTATGAACTATGGGACATAGTCACTAACGGCCCTCTGTCCACCATGAAGAAGACTGTTGAAGGATAAAAGTGCCAAAGACAAGAGTTGGTTGCACTGCTGAAGATTTGAGAAAATGGGAAAAGAATGCAAAAGCCAAGAAAGGTCCCACTCCCTAGCAGACGCCAGCATAACCTGGTTATCTCTTTTTCCGGTAACAACATAACCTGTTGACCATTTCCAGACGCCAGCATAACCTGGTGATCTTTCCTTGACAACAACATAACCTATTGATCTTCTTCCGACACCAGCATAACCTGGTGATATTTTTCTTGGTAACAATATAACCTGTTGACCTTTTTCCGGACGCCAGCATAACCTGGTGATCTTTCCTTGACAACAACATAACCTGTTGATCTTCTTCCGACACTAGCATAACCTGATGATCTTTTTCCTAGCAAAAACATAACATGTTGACCTTTTCCAGACGCCAGCATAACCTGGTGATCTATCCTGGCAACAACATAACCTGTTGAACTTTTTCCTGACAACAGCATAACCTGATGATCTTTCCAGATGCCGGCATAACTTGGTGATCATTTTCTTAACAACAACATAACATGTTGATCTTCCCCAGACGCCAGTATAACCTGTTAATCCTTCCCTGACGCCAGTATAACCTGGTGATCTTTTTCCTGACAACAACATAACCTGTTGATCTTCCCCAGACGTCAGCATAACCTGGTGATCTTTTCTTGGAAACACCATAACATGTTAATCCTTCCCTGACGCCGGCATAACCTAGTAGTTTTTTTCCTGACAACAGCATAACCTATTGATCTTTTCCCCGACACCGACATAACTCGGTGATCTTTTCCTGACGACAGCATAACCTGTCGATCTTTTCCAACATGGGGTCTCCCATCCCTAGTTCATTTTACTTTTAGACATAAGGTATCCACTCCGGTACACCGTTCCCCACCTTTCATTTCTTTCAATAATAAAGTAGTATAGATTTTATTACAATAACTCACGAAATTTTCCTAGTGAAAACTGGGGCGGAAAATTTCGTTCGTTTGTTCTTGATTTTGCGCAGATTGCAATTTAGGTCAGTGGATTCAAGATGACCAAAAGAAGAAGTTTCGGTCCAGAATAAAAGAAAAGAAGAAAAGAAGAAAAGAGAAGGCCAAACCCAAAGTACAGAAGCGGAAAAGATGTGGACTGCTCAAGATAAGATTGAAGTCGCAAGCTATGCATGTCCCGTCTTGATCCGAAAAGCTGAAGAAAATTGAACCAACACCTACGAATAATAAGCATCAAGATTCAGATCGGAGTATGTATAAAGAAGCAACCAAGACTCAAGATCAAGCTTCAGAAGACTCATAGATAGGAATCTTGTAACTCGTAGTTAATAGGTTTAGTTTAGTCTTTTTCATTTTGATTTTGGTGTAATAAAGAGCTCAGCAAGCAGTAAGCAGCAGCAACAGCATTGAAAGCACAGCTTCCCGGTAGTCCCAGCTACCAAAACTTCCAGAACTACACTGACCTGATTCCTTTATAGCCAAGGATATGTAGGCAACCTCTGAAGCAATGTTCGATCAAAACCTTTTTCAAAATGCTTCCAAATGGAGTACCAAACGGGCAAAAATTGCTCGTAGTTGCTCACTTTATCTTTGCCCGAAAACTCTTCATGTTCTCGAGCAAAGAGGGGCATCTGTCAACACTCAATTTTTGCCCCGCATGGAAATTACTCCTAAAAATAATTTTAATGAATTTTAGGAATTTTTCTTTATTTAGTTGCATTTCATGCATGTTTAATATTTTAAAATCATAGAAAAATCGTAAAAAATTATCACATTTTTCATTTCATGTCATCTTAGGTATAATTTAAATTTTAGAAATTAATTACTCTTTAACTGATAAATTAATATATAAAAAGTCACAAAAAAATATTCATTATCATTAATCAATTAGTCTAATTAATTAGTTAAAATACTAATTAGTCTTTTTGCAAAACAAATTCAATTAGTAGTAATGTGGCCATTTTTGAAAGAACAAATTGGCCTTTTATTTCAAATTGGCCTAATTTTAGGGCCCAATCCTAGGCCTAACCGAATTCCCCCTTTTAAAACACTATCTTCCCAAAACCTAAAGGGTTTGACCTAATTAGATAAAAAAAGACCAAAAAAATCAGGACCCCCCACCCCCTTTTTGGAAACGACACTGGATCTCACTTCAACAAAGAAGATATAAGCCCTCATTTCCTAACCCCCCTTAAGCCAGCCGCATCAGACAAAAAGAAAAGAAAAAGAGAACAATATCTATCTTTACTCTTCAGAAGAGAGAAAATTGGCAGCCATTTCCCCTCCATTCTCCAGATTTTGATTTTTCCTTAACTTACACATAAACACACGCACATGGAGAGAGTTGAGAGAAGAGAAGTCAGCCGCTGCTCATCTGCTGTTGGCCAGCCAGCATGGAAACAACCACCCAAACCATCCTTAACCATTGCAAAACAACCCGCAAAATTCAGCTAAAACACAGCTGAACAACAGCCATTCCTCCATCAGTTAGGAACTCGAAAACCCGCTGAAGCATTCTAGAAAAACAGAATTCAAAGTGAAAAACACTCAATTGAAATCGAAAAGGAAATTTATAAAAGGAGGGTTTTAGCAATTTCCAGCATAGAATACGGGCACGCCCCATTTGTTTGATACTATAAATAAATTCGGAGAACCATAGATTCATTTTTCTTCAAAAATGGCGAATCAACTACAAACACAGAGTCATCTCGAAGCAGTACCTCTTCTGGTGGTCATACTTATCGGTGCCCATGTCCTCGCTTTGGTTTTAAAGTTTGTTTGTGAGCTTGGAATTTTGTTGGTTCTGCTGTTAACTTCTGCTGGATCTTTGTTGCTGAGTTCTTCACGCTCCTTTTCGGGTGTTGATTTGGCAATCTCGCTGTAATCTACATATAGATACTGGTTTTGAAGGTTAGTCAACATCTTTTCTTGGATAATTGTTCATGGCTGTTTATATTATACGAGTTTTTCTGTTCAATTTGTTTATTATTGGCTACCGTCTGATTGTTTAGCTTTGGTTTGGGAAAAACTATTGTGCAACTCCTTATAGAATGCATTCATCGAAACTATTGCTTGTTTGTCACTATCACTGTAGGCCAAAAGTTTAATATTCAAAAGGATAACTAGATATGCGTGTCAACTATTAAAAGTAAGAAACAAGATAAGAGTAGTTCTAAACTCTCTTTTACATAAGAAAATAAGTAATTTAATCTGATACATATAGTTATTATTGCTATATGTTTGTTCAATTTCCATACTTTCTAGGTTCTTTTGAGGAAGTGGGACCAGAATCACGTTTTGTTTTCTCTGGGATAGAGTTTGTTGGTTAATATGTTCCATGTTTTGGTGGTGTCTAGTGAAGGGCTGCAATTGGGAATGATTAGAACAACTTTCTATGATGAACTTTCCTTTGTATGGATGATGAATTTGCTTCAAGTTGAGGGTCCATGGAGTGCAAGAGTCTTTTGAAAAGGGTAAGAGCTTAATAACAGATAGGTTTGTATCCTTTACAATAATCCCAAAGTTTTAGGTAGAACAACTCATGAACATCGTAGTTTGCTTTAGACACGTAAATAAATTATCGTGACTATGGGTACGACTCCCGTGGCATAGTCGTGATACGTAAATCCCATTCGAATGTGCATTTTATGTGACCCGACCATAACTTCGAACAATAATTAAAATAAACATGTTGTGAATCGCGGGTGCATTTCATGTGGCGCAGTTTGCAACGTGTACAAAATAACAAGTGTACTCCATCGTGACTTGTTTCAAAAATAATTTCATAAATCTTAAAAGCGGTTCAAAAGGTTTAAAATGCATTATAGGTTTAAAACACGTAAATAATCAGATAATTAGGCCAAATATCAATAAAGCGACCGCTCTAGAACCACAAAATTCGGGAGTGCCTAACATCTTCTCCCGGGTTAACAGAATTCCTTACCCGGATTTCTGGTTCGCAGACATTTTAAAACAGAGTCAAAATTTTCTCGATTTGGGATTTCAATAAATAAATGGTGTCCCGGAACACCGTAAAAAATTTGGGTGGCGATTCTGAAATAAACAAATAAATCCCAAAATCGATTATGTCACTTAAATTGGAAAAACTTCCTTATCCCACCCCTACCGGTGAAAAAGGAAGTCTGACAGCTCTGGCGACTCTGCTGGGGATTAGAACCCAGAATCTGTGGTTCAGGGTTCAAGAATTCGAGCTTAGAATAACCGTTATACTTGGCTTTATTATCTGATTTTACACGTTTGAACCGCCACTTTTTACCGCTTTGATATTATTTGAATTGTATATGAATTGTGCTTAAACGCTCTTCTCTCTGAGTCTTCTAAATCATCTGGGAAGTGTGCACTTCGTGTGACTTCTTTTCTGTTAGAGTCATATCCCAATTTTAGAGCGAAGTTCGGACAAGTTGCAAAGCCGGTGAAGCTTCTGTATTCCCGGTACGCTGCCCCG
>ML264415.1:36139-46468 GCA_005239495.1 Nicotiana undulata
CCCCCCCCCCCCCCGGCTCGTACTGTCCGCTTGGGTAAGCCAGGTCTAGAACAATAAACCCCAGGATTTAAACTTAGAATAACATAGCCTCATGCCGGAACCCTAGTAGGTGCGTTTGTTTGCATCGCGTGCATTTGACTTAGCGGACTCAACACAGGAGTTGGGTCCGTCTAGGACAGGTATACCCGAAATAAAAGACCATCCTGATGCATCTTACCTGCTATATGTACATTATTTGTTTCGGCTTGTTTGTTGACCAGCTAAAGAAAGAAAATAACAGAAAACCAAGAGAGAAGAAAAGATGTGAGGTAGGTATTTGAAATCCGAAACTCTGCCGAAATCTTTCAAAAAAAGGAGAAAAAAAATAAGTGAATGTTTTAAAAAGTCATGTTTCCCCAGTTCCGTCAAAGCGGACCGAACTACGCTGGTGATTCTCACCGGATGTGAGATACGTAGGCAAACCTCATCGGTTCCGACCCCAATTTTCAAAAATCCAAAAAAATATTTTCCTTTATTTCCTTCCTGAAAATCCCAAACAAATCAAAAAAAAAAAAGGAAGAGCTTTGTTTTTTTTTTAAAAAAAACAAAAAGTATTTCCCTTCTTTTTTTGAAATTTTTCATTCAAAAATAAACAAAAAAGTTAAAAAAATTAACCAAAATCAAAATATTTTTTTTCCTTCTTTAGGAGTATTTTTCCCAAAAATTAAAAAAAAAAAAAAAGACCAGAAAACAAAACTAGAAAAAAAGAATTTCTTTTCTTCTGTAGAAATCTTCTTTCGCAAATGTCATAAATAATTGAAAAGTTGAAGTCCAAAATTATTTTCGTTTTTCTTCAAGAAGTTCGCTTTTGGAAACTATAAAGAAAACTCGGGAATAATTGAAATATTTCCTTTGTAGAAATCTTTTTTTAAAAAAAAAATCCAATCAAAATCCAGTAAAAAAATATATTTTTCTAACCTTTTCAAAAGTCCTTTTTTTTCTCTAAAAAACAAAAAAAAAAAATCAAAAATTCAAAAAAATATATTCTCTTTCTTCTTTAAAAATCTTTCTTCCGAAAATTAAAAAAAAAAACAAAAACAAAAAAATCCAAAAAAAGAATAAATAATCTTTTTCCTCTTTAGAAGTCTTTCTTTAAAGTCCCTGGACATTCAACAAAAATATTTTCTTCTTACTTTTGGAATTCCCAAAGTTCAAAACAAAAGAAAAAGAATTTTTAGAAATCTTTCAATAAAAAAAAAATCAAATCGAAATCCAAAAAAAAATATTCTCACCATTGTTAGAAGTCTTTTACCCAGAAATTAAAAAAAATAAAAAAATAAAAATCCAAAAAATATTTTATTTCATCTCTAAGAAGTCTTTATTTCAAAATTTTCAAAAAAAAAAAAAAAAACAATCAAAAATCAAAATCCAAAATACATGTTTCTTTTATCTTGAAGTATTTTTCCCAAAAATTCAAAAAAATAAAAGAAAAGAAGAAAATTCAAATCAAAGTCCAAAAAAACAATGTTTTCTTGCTTTTTTAGAAGTCTTTCTTTAAAAAAAAATGACCCAAAAATATTTTGTTTTTCCTTTTTAAAGCATTTCTTTCAAAAATTCAAAAAAAAAAACGAAATTCAAAAAAAAAATGAGTTAGCTTATTTACTCCATTCTCAATCTTCCCGAACTACGCGAGATCTGATTCATGCGGTGTAATGATACGTAGGCAATCCCTATATTATTCGATCATAACCATAAATATTAAAAAGAGAGAGAGAAAAGAAAGTGAAAAAAGAGAGAGAACATAACAAAAAAAGAGTGACAGAAATAACAAAGAAAAACAAAGAGCGAAAATAACAAAAAGAAAAAGGAATTGAGATATGAAAAAAAGAGGGAGAGACAAAAATGGAAAGGGACATTTAAAGGCCGGGATGAAATACGCAATCGTTCAAACACATGGTAGAAACATTTAACTGTTAGGTGCATTGCATCCCAATATGCGATTCATTATATGTTAAATGTCTCAAACTAACAAGGTTGTTATGTGTGCAAATAAGACATGCCCTATTTAGGTGGTTGGTTTTGTTGGTAGTCTGACTTCTCGTCCTTCACAAGATCCAATGGCACAGATGGCCTCCGCAAGCAATCTACAAATCATCGGTCCCGAGGATAGCCCGACATCGACTATTTAGCACCTAGAATCAGCAACTGCTGAAGAAAATAGAATGTTGCGTCTCTGCATATTGGAAATGTGGGACGCCTGGTCTAATGGTAGGGAACCGCCAAGTGTAATCCCTGGTTTTCCTGAGTTGATCCCCGGTTCAGATGGGCTTTCCAACATCCTTGTTCCCAACTCACTCTTCCCATGTGGGCGTCCTGTAATGCCGCCTAATGGCCCCAAAATGCCTTCTGTGGATCACCCCCAGGCGTCGGATTCAAGGGCACAACCAGCAATGTTCGCTGCACCACCAATCTCCACTACGGCACATCCAACAATTCCCAACCCAAACTCTTACCCTCAGCACCCGCAATATGAGTCTCCCATGTCAGTAAAGAATAATGAGAAACCCCAAGCAGGAAGAAATGGCTCGGAAGATGAGAAGCCTAGAGCAAAGCTTAAAAAACATGCAGGGTTTGAGTGGTCAGAAGAGTGTCTCCTATTCCGATTTATGCATGTTTCCACATGTTCACCTGCCGGTTGGTTTCAAAATGCCGAAGTTTGAAAAATATGACGGGAACGGAGACCCGATGGCTCACTTGAAACGATATTGTAACTAGTTGAGGGGTGCTGGTGGAAAAGAGGAGTTGCTAATGGCCTACTTCGTAGAAAGCCTCACCGGAATCACTGCTGAATGGTATATGGATCAAGAAATCACCCATTGGTACGTGTGGGACGATTTGGCCCGAGACTTTGTCCGCCAGTTCCAGTGTAATGTGGACATCGCTCCCGACAAGAACTCTTTGTCAAATTTGAAAATGAAAACCGTGGAAAGCTTTCGCGAATATGCTGTCAAATGGCCTGAGCAAGCTGCCAGGGTAAAGCCTCTAATGGACGAAGCAGAAATGGTTACGGTCTTCTACATGCCCAAGAGGCGGACTACTCCCAGAACATGATGTCTGCTATGGGTAGACCATTCGCCGAGGCTATGAAAATTGGGGAAATGGTAGAAAATGGTTTGGAAACGGGCCGAATCTTGGGTCAAGCTGCTTTTAAGGCTGCATCACAGGCCATTCAGAATAGTTCGAGGGGTTTGATAAGCAGAAACGGGATAGAAGAGGGAGCCATGATGGCTTCGAGCTCGAAGGAGGCATGGAGGGCATTCAACCAATCATATATGCTTCCTAAAGTCCCACAACACTATTACCTCTATCAAGATGATGCTGCATATGCCGTGGCACCGCCTGCCTATGCGGTGATGAACGCACAATCTTATACGCGACCACAACATTATACCCGAAACCGAGCTCCACCTCCCAGAAATGCCCATCCTTACCAAGCTCCGTATAATCCCCAATCAATTGTTTCCCAATACAATCCTCGTCCAAGAGACACTTTCAAAAAGAATCAGTTCACCCCTATTGGTGAATCATACTCTACCTTGTTCCAAAAGTTGGTCCGGACAAGTCTGCTGCATCCATTGACCCCAAACCGGCCGAACCCCGAGTCACCATCGCACCGAGCTGATGCTAGATGTGAATACCACTCTGGAGCAGTGGGGCATGATACTGAAGATTGTTGGACTCTTAAACGAGCAGTGGAAGACCTCATCGAGGTCCAGGCAATAGTGCTTAGGGAGGAAGAAGACTCTAATATGATGAATAATCCCCTGCCTGCTCACACTGGGAATGTAGTCAGAATGATCTGTGAAGATGAAGAATTTGATCTGGCACTGAAATCCATTGCAGCCATTGTCGAGACAGAAGAAAAGCTAAAAAACGGTCGCCAAGCCTGAAAGTTTCCCCCATCAGATGGGAGTCTCGGTAGCCAGTCTTGCTATCCTTTCTACGTTCAGATTATCTCAGGGTGTGATCGGGATGTTTTACTTTATTGTCTTACTTTCCGATGTAAACCCTTATATCTTTAAACAAAATAAAAAATACAAAAGAAAAGGAAAAAAAATCAAATGGAATTAATATTTTATTTTTCTAAGAATGTCTCCTTTCTTAATCTTGTCTCTTTTCTTACTCTACTTTTAGTTCTGTTTAAATAAAGATTTCAATAACATGACATGCTTGTGGACTTCATGCCTAGATCCTAAAACGCTGTCAGACTTCGAAATAATGAATCAAGAATCAGAATGCAAATGAAGTTAGGTTAAGGAAATAAAATAATGAATCGGAACAGCAAAAGGAAAATTGGTTCAGATTAGAAACGTCCATACATTACTACAAGAGTACTGCCAAAACAGTGCGTTTGTACTTGGGGTACATCGAAGAAAATGTCCCTGAAATAACTGTCAACGCGGGTGCAGTCAAAAAATCCTAAAACACTGTCAGACTTCGAAATAATGAATCAAGAATCAGAAAGAAAATGAAGTTAGTTCAGGGAAATAAAACAATGAATCGGAACAGCCAAAGGAAAATTGGCTCAGATCGGAAAGGTCCATGCATTGTAACAAGAGTACTGCCAAAAGAATGCGTTGTACTTGGGGCTCGAAGAAAATGTCCCTGAAACAACTGTCAACGCATGTGCAGTCAAAAGGTACTATGTTTAATCTTCCATATATTTTCAAATGTTCTCCGGTTGGGATGACAACGACTTTTATTCTCGCTACCCAAACACCATCAACCCTTTTTGCAAACCCTTTGAGCCGGTTACTCTTCTTTGATTACCCTCTTTGGAACCAGAAAGTGTTATTGGAAAAATAAAAACAAAAAAATTGAAAAAAAATGAAATGAAAAAAAGGAGAACAAGGAAAGCAAAAGAAAGAGAAAAAAAAAACGAAAATCAAAAACAAAAACAAAAGTTCCCTGAACTACGTTTGACTTGATTCCGAAAGGATACGTAGGCAGCCTCTCTCTGGGGTCCAGTCACACCAAAATAAAATTCCACATTTCCCCAAAAGTTTAAACTAGGGCAGATGTTATGATAGTTCGGCGATGTTGTCGCCTGAAAGGTTCCAAAGTTGTAATTCAATACAAATTCTTTTCACCAAAATCCTGTTCAAGTCCTTCTGATCAATCGGCAAATATGCCCAAAATTGAAGGATACAAGTATTTGGATCTGATACAAGCAAATGAGAGAAATAAAATGAGAGAGTCTTATTGGTGAAAACCCACACGGGCACCGTGAGGCGACGGTAATAAGAGAAATTAAAATGAGAGAGTCTTATCGACGAAAACCCATACGGGCGCCGTGAGGCGACAGTGAGCAGAGAAATTGAAAATGAGAGAGTCTTGTTAGTAAAAACTTGCAAAGAGAACTACAAGGAGATGGTGAGAACAAAAATGAGAGAGGTTAGTTGGGAAAAAATCGCAAAGGGCGCCACTGATCGAAAAGGATGATGGGTCACAAACATAGACACAGTTCGGGGCAAGGTTTCTCGATCTCGGGGTAATAGTTATAATGAATTTCTGAGAGTCAGACGTCTTACGTAGATCGGGCATCTAGTCCAAAAGGCATGTCATGTTCATTGAAGTCTGCATGCACTCCATATTAGTCCTTCTTTCCTTTCCCCGAAAGGGATACCCCTTATTTAAATTCGTTGTCCATTCTATCATTTATTTTTCTTTTGAATCCCTTTCGGTCTAACTCTGTTCCAAAACTAAGGCAAAGAAAGGATGACAAGACTGATTTACAGGGTTCTCATTTGATACGGTCTAGTTTGCAAAAGGCACCCAGCCTCGTCAGGGGCATCAAGTCGACCTCGACTGGCCATAGCGGCCGATGCTTCAAACTCAAAACCCTTGAAAGGAGAAAATCAAATTGAAGTGCATATAAAGGCAAATGAAATTGAAAGGTTGTCCCACGTGTCTAACCATCTCGGCAAAGTTTGAAAAGCCGAAGTGCTCCAAATTTCCTAAAGTTGAAGGTTGAAAGAAAAGGTCAGAAATGAAAGGCCGATAAAAGCAAATAAAGTTGGAAAGGTTAAGTACCATGCGACTAACCATTGCAGCAGAATTTAAGGAGCCAAAATCTCCTCGATGCTCTGGAAATCCAAAAGAAAAAGTCAGTGAAAGGTCTACAAAGGCAAAATAAAGTCAAAATATTGGGTCCCACGTGACCGATCGCCATGGTAAAATATGGAAATTTAGGGTCCCCGGGTTTAGAAATGAAACCCAATCCTCAACAAGCAAGAAAGCGGTTGAGATCTTCGTCAAAGGGGCCGAGATCAAGTAGTTGAAATAATCAAGGCCGCAAAACCAACCACCGTTTCAAACTAACAAATTGTTCTTTGTTTGAAAATAGGAAACACGTGCAACTCAAAAGCAACCTTGCAAGAAGCAGGTGCAACCAAAAGAAATTGCGCAAGGGCTAGAAGGAGCTCTGCAGCAACGACTCCAAAAAAGGAAGTTTCCTCCAAAAGTTCTTTCCCGCATTCACTCATTCTCTGAAGATTAAAAAAAAAAAAAAAAAAGAAGAAGAAATGATGTTGAAAACAGTCCAAACCTAAAGTAGTATAGGGCCCCAACCCCTAACTAAACCTTTTCCTACCTAGGATATTCCATTCCTTAGTTAATGCCAACATAGGGTCCCACTCCCTAGTTGATGCCGGCATAACCTGATAATTTTTCCAACTTAGGATCCCAAACCTAGTTGATGCCGACATAACCCGATGATTCTTTCAACATAGCATAACCTGGTGATCTCTTTTCCCGGCAACATCATAACCTGTTGACCTTTTCCAGACGCCAGCATAACCTGGTGATTTTTCCTTGACAACTGCATAACCTGTTGATCTTCTTCCAACACCAGCATAACCTGGTGATATTTTTCCTGGCAACAGCATAACCTGTTTACCTTTTCCGGACGCCAGCATAACCTGGTGATCTTTCCTTGACAACAGCATAACCCGTTGATCTTCTTCCGACACCAACATAACCTGTGATCTTTTTCCTGGAAACAACATAACCTGTTGACCTTTTCCAGATGCCAGCATAACCAGGTGATCTTTCCTGGCAACAACATAACCTGTTGACCTTTTCCTGACAACAACATCACCTGTTGATCTTTCCAGACGCCGACATAACCTGGTGATCCTTTTCTTAACAACAACATAACATGTTGATATTCCCCAGATGCCAGCATAACTTGGTGATCTTTTCTTGGCAACAACATCACCTATTGATCCTTCCTTGACGCCAGCATAACCTGGTGATCTTTTTCCTTACAACAACATAACCTGTTGATCTTCCCTAGATGCCAGCATAACCCGGTGATCATTTCTTGGCAACACCATAACCTGTTAATCCTTCCCTGACGCCGGCATAACCTGGTGGTCTTTTTCCTACAACAACATAACCTGTTGATCTTTTCCCCGACGCCAACATAACTCAGTGATCTTTTCCTGACGACAACATAACCTGTCGATCTTTTCCAACATTGGGTCTCCCATCCCTAGTTGATTTTACTTTTAGACATAGGGTATACACTCCCTAGTCTACATTAACTCCGGGTACACCATTCCTAACCTTTCATTGCTTTCAATAATAAAGTAGTATAGATTTTATTACAATAACTCACGAAATTTTCCTAGTGAAAACTGGGGCAGAAAATTTCGTTCATTTGTTCTTGATTTTGCGCAGATTGCAATTTAGGACAATGGATTCGAGACGACCAAAAGAAGAAGTTTCGGTCCATAATAAAAGAATAGAAGAAAAGAGAAGGCCAAACCCAAAGTACAGAAGCGGAAAAGATGTGGACTGCTTAAGATAAGATTGAAGTCGCAAGCTATGCATGTCCCGTCTTGATCCGAAAAGCTGAAGAATATTGAACCAACACCTACGACTAACAAGCATCAAGATTCAGATTGGAGTCTGTATAAAGAAGCAACCAAGACTCAAGATCAAGCTTCAGAAGACTCATAGATAGGAATCTTGTAACTCGTAGCTGATAGGTTTAGTTTAGTCTTTTTCATTTTGATTTTGGTGTAATAAGGAGCTCAGCAAACAGTAAGCAGCAGCAACAACAGTGAAATCACAGCTTCGCAGTAGTCCCAGCTACCAAAACTTCCAGAACTACACTGACCTGATTCCTTTATAGCCAAGGATATGTAGGCAACCTTTGAAGCAAGGTTTGTTCAAAACCTTTTTCAAAATGCTTCCAAATGGAGTACCAAATGGGCAAAAATTGCTTGTAATTGCTCACTTTATCTTTGCCCCAAAACTCTACATATTCTCGAGCAAAAAGAGGCAGCTGTGAACACTCAATTTTTGCCTTGCATGGAAATTACTCCTAAAAATAATTTTAATGAATTTTAGGAATTTTTCGTTATTTAGTTGCATTTCATGCATGTTTAATATTATAAACTCATAGAAAAATCGTAAAAAATTATCACATTTTTCATTTCATGTCATCTTAGGTATAATTTGAATTTTAGAAATTAATTACTCTTTAACTGATAAATTAATATATAAAAAGTCACAAAAAAATATTCATTATCATTAATCAATTAGTCTAATTAATTAGTTAAAATACTAATTAGTCTTTTTGCAAAACAAATTCAATTAGTAGTAATGTGGCCATTTTTGAAAGAACAAATTGGCCTTTTATTTCAAATTGGCCTAATTTTAGGGCCCAATCCTAGGCCCAACCGAATTCCCCCTTTTAAAATACTATCTTCCCAAAACCTAAAGGGTTTGACCTAATTAGATAAAAAAAGACCAAAAAAATCAGGACCCCCCCCCCCTTTTGGAAACGACACTAGATCTCACTTCAACAAAGAAGATATAAGCCCTCATTTCCTAACCCCCCTGAAGCCAGCCGCATCAGACAAAAAGAAAAGAAAAAGAGAACAATATCTATCTTTACTCTTCAGAAGAGAGAAAATTGGCAGCCATTTCCCCTCCATTCTCCAGATTTTGATTTTTCCTTAACTTACACATAAACACACGCACATGGAGAGAGTTGAGAGAAGAGAAGTCAGCCGCTGCTCATCAGCTGCTGGCCAGCCAACATGGAAACAACCACCCAAACCATCCTTAACCAGTCCAAAACAGCCCGCAAAATTCAGCTAAAACACAATTGAACAACAACCATTCCTCCATCAGTTAGGAACTCGAAAACCCACTGAAGCATCTGAGAAAAACAAAATTCAAAGTGAAAAACTCTCAATTGAAATCGAAGAGGAAATTTATAAAAGGAGGGTTTTAGCAATTTCTAGCATAGAATACGGGCACGCCCCATTTGTTTGATACTATAAATAAATTCGGAGAACCATAGATTCATTTTTCTTCGAAAATGGTGAATCAACAACAAACACAGAGTCGTCTCGAAGCAGTACCTCTTCTAGTGGTCATACTTATCGGTGCACATGTCCTCTATTTGGTTTAAAAGTTTGTTTGTGAGCTTGGAATTCTGTTGGTTCTGCTGTTAATTTCTGCTGGATCTCTGTTGCTGAGTTCTTCACGCTCCTTTTCTGGTGTTTATTTGGCATTTTCACTCTAATCTACATATAGATACTGGTTTTGAAGGTTAGTCAACATCTTTTCTTGGATAATTGTTCATGGCTGTTTATATTATACGAGTTTTTCTGTTCAATTTGTTTATTATTGGCTATCGTCTGATTATTTAGCTTTGGCTTGGGAAAAACTACTGTGCAACTCCTTATAGAATACATTCCTCCAAACTATTGCTTGTTTTCCACTATCACATTAGGCCTAAAGTTTATATTCAAAAGGATAACTAGATATGCGTGCCAACTATAAAAAGTAAGAAACTAGATAAGAGTAGTTCTAAACTCTTTTCTACATAAGAAAATAAGTAATTTAATCTGATACATATAGTTATTATGCTATATGTTTGTTACATTTCCATAATTTCTAGGTTCTTTTGGGGAAGTGGGACCAGAATCACGTTTTGTTTTCTCTGGGATGGAGTTTGTTGGTTAATATGTTCCATGTTTTGGTGGCGTCTAGTGAGGGGCTGTGTTGACCCATGTCACTGCATAGTTTTGAAGATTGACAAAGGCTGACTAGTTGAACTAGGTCCATCAGAGCACACATCTTGGAACTGAATAGCTGACACATGAACCGTATATGCATAGGAGATATTTGTGATTGTGACTTATCAATAAACCAAGAGATTGTGTCCTAATGAGAAAAGGTTGCAAACTTATGAGAGAATAGAATTTGAATTCAACAAGGAAAGTAACAAAGGAAGGAAGTTGAGTTTAATTCGAATTCTTTCTCCCA
>ML264416.1:0-28627 GCA_005239495.1 Nicotiana undulata
TGCTGTACTGTTGCTACACTGTAGCGTGAACAGTGCAGCAGTTACCTAAGTTGTCACATCTTCTATCGCTGTCCCATCTCTCAATCCTGCTGCTGGGGTGTTCTAAGGGATCAGGTCCCTCAGCTGGTTTTTCTTTATTGCATCTTTGCATGAGCCGACGTTCACATGAGCTGAAGTTTCAAGACGCATGGATGACTTTGTGATGCTGCTAGTTTAATATTGACCTGGTTCTTTACAAAGAAAGTTTGTTATATCATCAAAACAAACTACAACTCATCACAAAAGATGGCATTGAAGTGGATAAAGCCAAAATCGAGGTTATCTCCAAGTTGCCTCCTCCAACTTCGATGAAGGGAGTCCGTAGTTTCCTCGGGCATGCGGTATTTTACCGGAGATTCATTAAAGATTTTTCAAAAGTGGTAAATCCCCTATGCAAGCTATTGGAGAAAGATGTCAAGTTCGAGTTAAATGAGGAATGTATGCAAGCCTTTGAGTTGTTGAAGCATAAGTTAACTACCACCCCAATAATCACCGCGCCAAATTGGAGCTCTCCTTTCAAGCTCACGTGTGACTCAAGTGACGTGGCGGTGGGGGCGGACTTGGGCCAACGAGTGAATTTTTTTTTTCACCACGTATATTATGCAAGCAAAACCATGAATTCCTCCCAAGTTAACTATACCGTCACAGAAAAAGGAGTTGTTGGCTATTATATTTGCTATGGAAAAATTTAGGCCTTACCTCATGGGCGCCAAGGTGATTGTGCACACCGATCATGCGACGCTTCGGTACTTGATGACGAAGAAAGATTCCAAATCTAGGCTTATGAGGTGGGTCCTATTACTCCATGAGTTAATCTAGAAATGTTTTAATAGAAAGGGGACAGAAAATCAAGTTGCCGATCATCTACCCCGGTTGGAAGAGCAAGGAAGGCCAAATGATGGCCTTGAGATCAATGATACCTTTCCGGACGAGTAGGTTCTATCAGTCTCTATGCAAGACATGCCATGGTTTGCGGACATTGCCAACTTTCTTGTTACTGGTGTTGTCCCGTTTGAGCTCTCTTCTAACCAAAGGAAGAAGCTTAGATGGGACAACTTGGATTATTATTGGGATGAGCCGTATTTGTTTGAAATAGTCAATGATGGAGTCATTCGGAGATGTGTTCCCAAGGAAGAGCAAATGTCCATTCTTGATTCCTGCCACTCCTCGCCCTACGATGGTCATCACGGTGGAGCAAGGACTGCTTCAAAAGTTCTATGTTGCGGGTTTTATTGGCAAACTTTGTACAAAGATGCAAGAGAATTGGTAAAGAGGTATAACGAATGTCAAAGAGCGGGAGACATATCAAAGAAGGATGAAATGCCCCTCACAACGATCCTTGAAGTTGATATATTTGATGTGTGGGGAATTGACTTCATGGTCCATTTTGTTAGCTCGTGTGGTAATACCTACATTCTCGTGGCTGTGGATTATGTCTCAAAATGGGTCGAGGTCATGGATTTTCCCTATAATGAAGCCCGCAGTGTAGTTGGTTTTCTCAAGAAGAACATTTTCACACGATTTGGGACCCCTCAGGCTATCATAAGTGACGGGGGATCTCATTTTTGTAATCAAGATTTTGATTCGTTGCTTCCCAAATATGGGGTAAATAAAAAAGTGTCCACTCCGTACCATCCTCAAGATAGTGGACAAGTTGAAGTTTAAAACAGGGAAATCAAGAACATTTTGTCTAAGACCGTGAATGCGAATATGACCGATTGGTCTAGAAAGATTGATGATTCTCTTTAGGCGTATAGGACTGCCTTCAAAACCCCAATCGGTATGTATCCGTACTGGTTGGTGTATGGTAAGCATGCCACCTACCAGTGGAGTTGGAGCACAAGGCACTTTGGGCTTTGAAGAAGTTGAATTTGGATTGGGACACTGCTGCAAATCTTCGTGTTGATCACCTTAATGAGCTTGATGAGTTTATATTCCATGCCTATGCAAGCTCTTATTTGTACAAGGAGAAAATGAAGTATTTGCATGACAAGTATGCTAAGGACCGGTAATTCAAAGTGGGAGACTTCGTTTTACTCTTCAACTCAAGGCTTCGTCTCTTTCTAGGCAAACTCAAATCAAAATAGAGTGGTCCATTCGAGGTGGTGTTGGTTACACCCTTTGGTTCCCTTGATATAAATAACAATAATGGTGAAATTTTTCCTATGAATGGGCATCGAGTCAAACACTACTTGGGGAAATTTGAAGATAGACACGTGGTGGATTTGTTGGAATTCACTTGATCATTGTAACTTGCGTCGTGCCGCGATGTTAAATCAGGCGCTTCTTGAGAGGCAACCCAAGTGTTTTCATTTCTTTCTTCTTGTTAGAGTAGATTTTTCTTGAACTAACCTGTTTGTGAAGTGGTGTAGGTTTTGGTGGATGCAGTGTAGGAACAAAGTCTGGAAAATGGGATACCTGTTCAAAATCGCTACAACGGTCACTATTCCGCAGTCAGCGGTCACAAAACCGCTGCAGCGTAGAACTTCCGCGGATGCGGTCTAAATGAGCTTAAAATCAGGCTCTTTGAATCTTCATTCCACTGCAGCGAACAAAATTCCGCTGACAACTGTGTGTTTCTGCTGTAGCGGCAAAATTTCGCTGACTGCGGTGAACTTCCAGACACAGCTCTTCAGAATGATAAAAAGCGCGGTTAGCGATAAAATTCCGCTGCTTGGTAAGTTGGTGGCCCCCCATAGTTTTTCAAGTATAAATATAAAGGGTCCCCCTTCTTTTACCCTTTTCACCCATTTTCTTCTCATAGATAATTTTTCACAACCCCTGCACTGTACATCTGAGCTTCAAAATTCTCACAACTTAACATTCTACATCTTCATCTAATAGTGGTATGTTCATATTGTTTGATTTTAGTTGTAGATTTTAACTTTTTGTGTGTTCTTCATAGTTTTCTTTTCTAGAATTGTAGTAATTAAAGCCCTAATGCTTGAACATGATTCACCAATGTGTTATAATCCGCGGGGTAGTGATTTTTGTTGCCTAAGGGGATATAGGGTTCTTACTACATGTATTTCAAGTCAAAATTTTGAAATTGGTAAAACCCTAGTTTTGAATAATACTGTCAGTGCGCAAATGTATTGAATTCCGCTGCAACGGACCAAAAATCCGCTGACAGCGGAATCATTTGAAGCTAAATTTCTAATTTTCACTGCAACGGATACTTTTCCGCTGACAGCGGTGAGCAACTTCAGAGAGTTGGTGTAGTCTGATTCCCCTCCTTCCGCTGCAGCGGTCAATTTTCCGCTGACAGTGGTGGACCTTCCGCTGGAACGGTCAATTTTCTTGTGACAACGGTGGCCCTTCTGCTGCAGCGGTCACTTTTCTGCTGACAACGGAAGTCTTTTTGGGCACTATACTGTTCTCTGCAACACCTATATTTGTGCTTTCATTGGGTACTTGTATACCATGTTTTAACAACCTTCATTGACGTGTTTGCAGAAAATTGTTAGATCACGAGGTGGAGCAAACAAGCAACCCGGGAGGCGCGATTCTTCTAGGGGTCGGGGCAAAGGGAAATAGCAGGCAACCCCTAGTCACGAGAAAGGATCTTGGCAAGAAGCAAACAAGAACAAGGCCAACTCCCGACCCATCGGAATCAAGTGAATATATCCCCTCCCGGGAGGCTTCAAAGGGAAACAATGGGGCAGCCATGGCAGAGGCTTTGTCCCAACCCAGGAGGCTGGTCAATGAGCCTACTACCTCAGCTTCTTCTGACATCCTGGGTCTATCCAGTGACTCCATACCCCCTCAAGATACCAGTGCAGCAACTCAGTCCACCACACCTGCTGATAACTAGGGATTATACTTCATTTTACACTCATTCTTACTTGAGTTTTGATTAGAAATGTATACAAAATAGTCCCAAAGGCTTACATGTTGTATTTGTTTGCAGGGTTTGGTCAAAAAGGTGAAAATTAGTCAAAACTAGCTAAAAAAGAAGTGAAACATGCGCAAGTACCAAGAACAAGTCCAAGACAGTGCAATAGATCTACTGCGGCCGCACTCCATTTAATGCGGTCCGTAGTGAGGAGATTCAGAGAGGTGAAATTTTGGAAGCTAAAGCATTGCGTCCGCAAAGCATATTGTGCGGACCTCAATGGCATTAACGCGACTGCAAACCATTTTGTGCGGACCTCACTAATGAGATTCAGAGAGCTGGGATTTTTGGAGATCAAGACCAACGCGGTTCGCAATCCATTTGGACAAGTTTAGAGAGCAGATTCTTGAAGCCAAAAAGCCTCACCGCGGACACACTCTATTTCTTGCGGTCCGCGGTAACCCGCAGGGGTATTTTTGTCCAGAAAATTCAGCCCAGTTGATAACTAGGGATTTTACCTTGTTTTGTACTCTATCTTGCTTAAGTTTGGATGCAATTATACACAAAATAGTCCCATAGGCTTACGTGTTGTGCTTGTTGCAAAGTTTAGTCAAAAAATGATGACAAATAGTCAAAGACCTGCTAAAAAATGAGTGAAACTTGCACAAGTACCAAGAACAAGTAAAAGCCAAGTTCAATTGACCACCGCGACCCGCGGTCCACTTTATACGGTCCGCGGTGGTGAGATTCAGAGATCTATCCTTCAAGGCAAAATCCACCGCGGTCCGCGACCATGTTTATGCGGTCCGCGGTGGTGAGATTCAGAGACATGTTTTGAAAGAAAGATCACCGCGGACTGCGGTCCAGTTTATGCGGTCCGCGGTCAAGAGGTTCAGAGATCCCAAATGTTGAAGGCTAGAAGACCTCTGCGGACCGCGGTCCTTTCTTCGTGGCCCGCGTTGAAGCCATCGCGGCCCCGGTCCATTTTATGCGGACCACGGTGGCCAAGCTCAGAGCCCAAGTTTGTGAAGCCAAAAAGCCTCACCGCGGCCGCGGTCCAATTTGCGCGGTCCGCGGTGACCCCGCAGGGGCATTTTTGTCTGAAATTTTAAGCTGAGTATAAATAGCTTCTTTTGTTATTTTTTTAAGATAGCTTTTTATCATACATATTTTGGGAGCTCGTGGGCGTTTTTCTACAGCAAGTTTTTGTAATTTTATCTAGATTTCAACAGTGAATCCTTCAATTTTATTTTATAATTCAATTACATGGGGTTTGCTTCATCTATTTCCTTGATTTCTTCATTGATTATGAGTAGCTAAACCCATTAGCTAGGGTTGTGGCTCAACCCTAGTGTGGGTATTTAACGGGTTCTTTAAATTATGGCTTAGATGTTTATGGGTGATGGATATTTGGGTTGATTTATGGTTTTCTTGTTAAAATTAGTGGTTGCAAACACTAATTGGTGTTCAATTGACTAGGGTCCTTCTTGAGAAAGAGGGCTTGAGTCCAGGAAATCAACCCAACAAGGAATTGGGACGAAATCATGAGAATTGATAGTCCCAATTAACAGGTTAAACCTCGAGAGAGTAAAACCCTACTTGAACCTCTATTGCTTGTGCAAATTTGACACCCAATTGACCTTGAGAAAGGCAAATAGGGCATAGCCACTCAAACTACCGAGAGGTATAGAGTGGGTAGCTTTGGCGCATTGGCTATATCATACCCGAATAACATCTGTGCCTTAGATATTAGAATCCGTTATTTACTCTCCTAGGTGAAAGTCAGAACCCTAGTGCCTTTATCAAATTAGAAAACAACCCAAAAAGACAATAGTTAGTTCAATTGCAATTATAATTAGTATAAATCGTAGTTATAATATAAAACCCAAAATCATGAGAAGCGCAATTAAGAGCACGAAACACTACTAGATTACCTAGAAACTCAACTCCAATTCATAACTCTCTGTGGAATCAATCCCGATCCTTCGGTAAAGCTGCTCCGACCCTCATCTTGCTACTCTAATAGTAGTGTAGGTGAGAGCCGATCACTTTTTGGCGCCGTTGCCGGGGAGTTATACGGTGTTGACTATCTACATGAATAGTAGTGTTAAGTGTTTTTCTTCCCTTCTATTGTTAACGTTTTTGTTGAATCTATTCAGGTGCAAATGGAGGATCCCTTAGGAAACATTATTGCGGGGGAGGAGGTATTTGATAACCAATACGATGAAATCAACCAAGTATCACCTCAAAGAAGGGGCCTACATGCCAATATTCAAGAGGACATTCCAGACCCTCCCCCGCCACCAGCTGCCAGAGCCGCCCCTCGGGTCCGTCCAAACGAGGGGTATGATAGTGCCATTGTCCCGCCGAGAATTCAGGCGGGAAATTTCCAAATTACCAATGTGATGCTGACACTCTTAGAGCATCGGGGTTATTTCACCGGAGCCGCACACCAGAATGCTTACAAACATCTAAAGGGCTTCGTGGATACCTGTTGGGGTAGTAAGCAAACGAATCTCTCGGAGGATGCATTGAGACTTCGATTATTCCCCTTCTCTCTTCGAGGGAAGGCTCTTGATTGGATCGAGCTGCTTCCTAACCACTCAATATCTACATGGGATGAGCTCACAGACAAGTTTATTGCTAAATTTTTCTCCCCAAGTCATATGGCGGCGCTCAGAGATGAAAGCTTGGCCTTTAAGCAAGAACCCAATGAGCATTTGCATGAGATATGGGAGCGATATCGGACCATGGTTAAGTAATGTCCAAATAACAATATGACTAAATCCATGATCCGGCAAACTTTCTACCGAGGGATAAACACTGTCAATCAATGTGTGGTCAATCAGTTGGCCGGTGGAAACTTCATGAAATTGAGTTACCCCGAGGCATGTGAGGTATTAGATGAGATGGCTGACACATCGTCAGCTTGGCAAAGCAGATCAAACGTACCTTGTCCCGCCCCCTTTTTCTATCGCACGGGTTAGGTACGGAAAGATCAGGTTGATGACATTCTGGACAACTCCTTAAAAAAAGATAAGGAAGAGTCGCCACCTAACGATTTTTATTGTGCGTTAGGACACCTAGAGTTGATAACTCATGAACTAGTTCACGTTACCAGAGATTGGGTAAGGGATTGAAATTATCCCAAGGGGAAGGTATTAGGCACCCCTCAAGATCCACAATTGTGGGTCCCAGCCAATAAGTTTTGTGAATTTGGACGGTGAGCAAGTAACAAATAAGGTTCACATAAGAGGGGATTTTAAACCAATATGAAAATCTTTAAAGGTTTTGGAATATCATAAACAAAATAATTGTCCTAGGTTTAAAGTAATACGGATCACTTCAATGCAATACCCGGTATGTCACACCTCGAGGAGGCGGCTACACGTGGTATTAGCGCACCGGTCATCATATCCGTATTCTACCCTTCCCACCCCGTAAGGTTATTTAAAGCGCATGTGTTTGTCACAAAAGCTTATTGCGTGCCATTACCCATCCCATCCTATAAGTCCTGGAGGGTGTTTAGGACTACTAATCTTACAAGGAAGGAACTAGGCAGAACCCTTAAAGGTCAAAATACTAAGCGACATACAAAAACAAGTAGGACTGCACATATGAAGGAACATATAAAGGCAAAGAAATAGGCTCATAGATCCCTCCATAAATAGACACGTAGGTAGCACGTCTCATACACAATTAAAATCTTAAGAGGAGAGTTCGAAAACAGGAATATTTAGTAAAACAGTAGATTAAGTTGAAACCCGGATGAAGGCAGAAAATTTTGACTAAGGTTGAGGGATTTAAAACAGCAGTTTCAGGAATACAGTGTTTCAAACATCGTTAGGATTTAGGAATACCTAGCAATTTCGATAACTTTCAGAAAAATCAATAAGTTGAGCGGGAGTTCTTTTATTTGAAATTTAATAATTCAAAAGAGAGTATAAGGATCCAGTAGTCGACAGGACTTGATTAAATCGGTTTTAGAAAATAATAGTTTAGCAGGTATTCAGAAATTGAACAGCTTTATATAATGAAGTAACTTTAAAGCTTAATGGTTTAAGTAAGATAGAGGTCAAAATCTTGCCACCAGTAATAAGAAGTAAGAAAGCGCACAATTTCAAAATTGTTATAAAAGCAGCATAGGGGTTTAGTAAAAATAGAGTGGATCCCCGGAAAGCAGGATCAGAGTTTGGGAAATTTCGAAGAGGCAGACTACTCCCAGCATAGTTGATTCGATTTTAATTACGCATTAGGCCTAAAGTTTGCCTAGGCGTCGTATATATTGCCTAAAGGGTGAGTATGCATATTCAGATCTGATTTTAAGGGACATAAGTAATGATACATTTGTAGAAAACGTTTTTGACCATATTTTAGTGAGGTTATTATGACTAAGTGTTCAAATTTTGACGAATAAAAGGTCCTAAGGGCAGGATATCTAATGCACAAAGTGTTATCCTAAAACATGGCTCCTATATGGCATGGTTATAAATGCATGAACAATACATTATAATGGCTTTTATTACTCGATTATAGTTATTAACTGTGAACAATAAGATGACATAAATATGCTGATATGAAGAAACTGAACAAGATTTAGGATGTATGTTATGCATGTCCTAAGCAGGATAGCTAATGCACATATAGGGAAATAAATCCTAAAGTCATGTTTTCTACCCATCACTTAACTAAGCATGCATAAACCCCTCCCCATTTCACTATACAACCCCAATTATTTCTTTACAAATTATTACAGGCCATGTCGAATGAATTACAGTAATACAAAGGAAAACAAGAAGCTACTCTATAGGGAGCCTTCACACAGGACCAATCTTCCATCCTTACCCCTTTCAAGTTTCATAGCCTTACTCAGCCTGGGTGCGACAAAGCTCTCAAAGGCCTTGGGGAAGGCCCTGGCCAATACCAGCACCCAGCAATGCAATGATTGAACAAGTGCAGTGTAGAATACCCTGCCTCAGTGTGCCAAAGTTCAGAGGGAACTCAAGGTCCCTAAGCAATGCTCGCACTGAGGGGGATGGAACCTAAAGGTCTAAGAATAGTGTGAAGTGCTTCATATTTTAAAAGAGTTGAGTTTGAAAGGAAGTTTTGAAATCACATAGTTTCAGAGGATAACATAAGATCTTTTATGAAAACCAGTTTTGAAAAGAAGCAGCAGCAAATAGTCATAACTCAACAGAGTTCCAGAAAAACAATCAGAAACAGGGGACAAGGGGTTGGGGACAAGTAGTGGTAGCAGTAATTCTGCACATAATTAGCTCTTAGAACAAAGTTACAGATTCATCACATATTATAAGTAGGGATACAAGTCTGGGAATACCCAAGCATTACAAGTCAGACGATTGCTAAGAAAATAACATCAAAGGATGCTGGATATGCAAAGGGAAGAGAGTAACCACATAGTCAAGAGTTACATAGGACATAATGAACAACAGAGAACAGAACATGAGTCATGCTAAGCTAGAAGAAGAAGAGAGATCATAGAAAAAAAGTAGACATGCTAGTTACATGGTAGGCAATAGAACCACAAGTAAAAGCATAAAAGAAACAATAAGAACCTCAACCAAAAGTGAAACATATTGTTTAGGATGCTGTAATCTTAAACTAGAACATACCAGTGATGAGAGCAAAGAGAAAGTAGAAAAGAGCAAAGTGATAGCACATCATTAGCCTTGGCTTAACAACCGGCTAATAATAAGCAGGAGTAAAGAGCAGCAAACAGTGACAAGAGAACAAGAGAAAGAACACAAGAGAGAGTAGTATAGAAGAGTTTAGATTGATGTTCGACTCTTGTTTGTTCAATGAAGGAGCAAGAGTACTTATAGTTGAAAATAGGTGATCACATAAGGTAAGAATCGCAAATAAGAGAAGGCAGAATCAATTAGTGAGAAAGAATACACGGTTCCCTTGAATCGTGGGATTCAAAACTCTAAAAATGGTAAAAAACACATAGCATATAAGGTAAATAGAAGGCTGTACCAAATTAAATAAGGAAAGGATCAGAGTAGCATGGTAATTAAGGAACTCATATCAATCAGTAGGCCATTAAGACAAGTAATCCCTTAAGTTAAGGGATTCAAATTCAAACGGTAAAACCAGTGACATATAAGGTAATAACAATCAGTACGTGATCAGTAATGAAGGAATCAGAGTTCACTAAGTATAGGGTAGTCAATAAAGGCTAGGTTCAAAATATTCTAACTAAGGAAGTAGCCAGTAAGAATAAATCATCACAGACGAATCAATCTATTCGAATAAAAGCTTAGGGTTTTTAAAAGAAAATCTGTCAATCAACCCCTCTAAGTATTGAATCCAGGGTCGATTACATAAGAGCCACAATTACATAAATAGATAGGAATGTTCTGGCATCGTAAACAAGCAGACTGAACAAATGCTAGAAAAGATGTGAGTCTGAACAAACTAGGTAGTCACGAGCATAACCTAGGCTAAGAAACTCAGTAGAACATATTCAAGGTAAGGTAATCATAGAGATTTAGGCAAAGAGAGACGAACAGTCATGCTAGTACAGAACCATACATAGAAGTTTAGGGTTTTTAACACAAACGAGATAAAAGATAGTAGAAGCCATAGAATCAGTCACAATATGCAAAGAATCGACTCAATACACAAAGAAAAGCTCGGCTTTAAACAAGCCTACAAGATTATGAGAAACCCTAATTTTAAAAGGGAAGTAAAACGTTTAAAAGCTGTTGAATCTCAAAGATTTAGTTGATAGTAAAGTAGAACATAAAGAAATAGGTTGGAATCGTTAAGAAAACACGAGATTTAAAAGGTTTTAGGCAACAATTAGGGTTTCAAGAGAACCCGGAGAAAATCAGAGAACCTGCTGTAGAACTTAGAGATGGTGGTGGCTATGGCACCATTGCATCGAACCTCGCCGGAGACAGGCCGAAAACAACCCAGGCAGGAACTTCCATGGCCGTCTGGCATGGTTGAAGTCTTTAAAGGTCCTCAGAGATGAAGAGAGTCGGAGAGACGGGGCGTCATGGTGGCTGGTGATCGAAAGGGGAAAGGCTGGATGTGGCTGGGGAGGCGGTGGAAGCCATCAGAGAAGATGAAGAGCCCAGAAGGCTCTAGAGAGATGAGGGAGAAGAAGAGACGAGAAGAGAGAGAGTGTAGTCTTGGAAAATGAGAGACNGGGCTGGGATTTGGGTTTAATTTTAGGCTAAGTTTTAAATAAGAGTGGCTAAATGTTAAATATCGAATAAAATAGGATGATTAATTAATAAAAAATAATTAATAATTGTATAAAAAATGAAATTAAGTTCAAATAAATCCAATTACAATAATTAGACAATATTGAAAATGTAAGAAACATAAAATTCGAATTTTAAAGGTATAAAAAGTCTAATTAGGCCATAATTGCAAAATAATTGTAATTGCAATTAAATAAGACTCAATTAGCCAATTTATGAAATAATTGAATTTTAACAAATAAAAAGTGATTATAAATGACATACTGAATTGGAAAATATTTTGAGATTATTTAGAGCACAATTTATGAATTATTTAGATATAAAATATTAAATAAATAAGGAAATGATTCAGATAAAAATATGAAAATATTAGAAAAAATATTCATTATTGCAAAGAGTGATTTTTAAAGCTTATATACAGGTTTGAAAATATTTTGAGGAAAAATTGGGTATCAACATACCTCAGGGTGAGTCCGGTGTCAATAGTCTTCATAAAGAGCTCCAAGAACATGGACAGGCAATTGCCGAGCTCACTACCACTATGAACCAACTTGCCAAATCCCAACTTCAACAATTGCAAGGTCCAAAGCAAGTAAATGGCATGGAGGGAGTGAATGTGTTGGTGAATCAAAGAAGACCTCGGAGAAATCCAAAGCAAATCAACAATGATCAGGGTGACCAAGGGCCAAGTGGATATAGTCAAGAAGAGCAATATGATGATCAAGAAGAGGATGTTATGTATGCTAATAATTACCAAAGTCAAGGAAACAGTCAAAACAACAATCAAAACTGGAGCAACCAAGGCAACAATCAAAGTTGGGGTAATCAAAGACAAAGCAATTGGAACAATAACAACAATGCACGAAACTGGGGGAACAACAATAATCAACAATGGGGGAACAACAATGATAACAATTGGAGTGGAGGCAACAACAACAACAACTGGGGTGGTAATGGTAACCGGGGGTCGGGCTTTCAAAGGCCCCCGATGTACCAACAACCAAGCAATCCACCCCCGTACCAACCTCAAGGACAAAGCTCATCAAGTAATGATATGGGAAGAATTGAACAAATGTTCAAGCAGATGATGGAGCGAAATGCGGAATCTGATGCTCAGTTGGCCTCTCACAACACCTCCATTAGAAAACTTGAAGTACAAATGAGCCAAATTTATCATGCCTTAAACACACGCCCAAAGGGTGCACTACCGAGTGATACGGTGGTGAACCCCAAGGGTGGGAACAATAATAATACCGGTCACGCCATGATGGTGACCACGAGAAGTGGAAAGGTGGTGAAGCAAGTTCTTCTAGGCAAAAGCGAATTATTGTTGATGATGATGAATTTCCCCATCATAAGTTACCAATTGAAGTTGAGCAAGTGGTGGAAGAGCCAACTACTAGTGAGGTGAGAATTGATATCCATGATAATGGGGGGGATTTACAAAGGGACGTGAACCCGTCTAGGGAATACATGATTTATATGCCGGAACCGGCGGTCCCACAAGCCAAGGCCCCATTGCCTAGGACCCCTCCTCCATACCCTCAAAGGTTGGAGAAACAAAAGCAAGAGACTCAATTCAAGAAGTTTATCGATATGATAAATAGTCTTTCTATCAATGCCCCGTTGGTTGAAGCTTTGGAACAAATGCCCGGGTATGCTAAGTTCATGAAGGACTTAGTCACTAAGAAGCGGTCTATGGAGTGTGAAACCATTAAGATTACTCACCAAGTGAGTGCCATAGTACATTCAATGGCACCCAAACTTGAAGACCCGGGAGCTTTTACCATTCCTTGCACAATCGGGAGTGCGGATTTTGCTAAAGCCTTGTGTGACCTTGGAGCGAGTATAAACTTAATGCCATACTCAATATTTAAAACATTGGGAATTGGGCAACCTAGGGCGACCTCTATGCGTCTTCAAATGGCGGATAGATCAATGAAGAGGGCCCTAGGGATAATTGATGATGTGTTGGTGCGGGTGGACAAATTTATTTTGCTCGCGGATTTTGTCATATTGGATTGCGAAGTGGATTATGAGGTCCCCATCATTTTGGGAAGGCCTTTCCTTGCAACGGGGAAGGCCTTAGTGGATGTGGAAGCTGGTGAGCTCACTTTCCAAGTGGGAAATGAAAAGGTGGTGTTCCATGTGTGTAAATCATGAAGCAACCCAACAGTACAAAAGTATGCTCTTTCATGGGCCTCGTCACTGAGGTTATTATTGATGAGGCAAGCTATATGATTCATGTTGATGATCCAGTGGAGGAAGCCTTGTTGAACCATGATGACACCGTGGTAGATGGTTTACTTGAAAGTACCAATGCCCTTCAAGGCATGGGTTCTTACTCCTATGGTCCCCGATCATTGGACTTGGAGAACCGGAAGACTCCTCCGACAAAGCCTTCAATTGAAGAGACACCAACTTTGGAGTTGAAGCCACTACCATCCCACCTCAGACATGAATATCTTGGTCCCTCTCGTACTTTGCCTGTTATTCTTTACTCTTTCCTAACCCAATTACAGGTAGACTTCACTTTGAAAGAGCTAAGGAGAAGGAAGAAATCCATTGGATGGACTCTTGCGGGCATTTGGGGAATAAGCCCCGGTTTTTGCATGCACAAAATCATCATGGAGGATGGAGCAAAGACTTCTGTAGAACACCAACGGAGGCTCAACGAGGCAATGCAAGAGGTGGTGAAGAAAGAAATAATTAAATGGCTTGATGTAGGGGTTGTCTACCCAATTTTGGATAGCGCTTGGACTTCTCCGGTCCAATGCGTTCCAAAGAAGGGTGGCATGACGGTGGTCCAAAATGACAAAAATGAGCTCATTCCAACGAGAACGGTCACAGGATGGCGGGTGTGTGTGGATTACCGCAAGCTCAACAAAGTGACCCGCAAGGACCATTTCCCCTTGCCCTTCTTGGATCAAATATTAGATAGGCTTGCGGGTCAGGCTTTCTACTGCTTTCTGGATGGGTATTAAGGTTATAATCAGATCTTGATTGCACCGGAGGATCAAGAGAAGACCACTTTCACATGTCCTTATGGTACCTTTGCCTTTTCCCGGATGCCTTTTGGTCTTTGCAATGCACCCGCCACTTTTCAGCGGTGCATGATGGCGATCTTTACAGATATGGTTAAATACTTCCTCGAGGTGTTTATGGATGACTTCAGTGTAGTTGGGGATTCCTTCGATGAGTTTTTGAGCAATCTTGACAAAGCCCTCGCTCGATGTGAAGAGACCAACCTAGTGCTAAACTTGGAAAAGTGCCACTTTATGGTGGAGGAAGGAATAGTGTTGGGTCACAAAATCTCGAGGAATGGTATTGAAGTGGACAAAGCGAAAATTGAAGTGATTTCTAAGTTGCCACCTCCAACTTCGGTTAAGGGAGTCCGTAGCTTCCTTGGGCACGTCGGGTTCTATCGGTGTTTCACTAAGGACTTCTCTAAGGTGGTCAATCCTTTGTGCAAATTATTAGAGAAAGATGCCAAATTTCATTTTGATGAGAATTGCATGAGTGCTTTTGAATTGTTGAAGCACAAGCTCACCACAACTCCTATTATCACCGTGCTCGATTGGAGCTCTCCTTTTGAGCTTATGTGCGACTCTAGTGATGTGGCTGTGGGGGAGGTGTTGGGCCAGAGGGTGATCAAGATCTTTCACCCTATCTATTATGCTAGCAAAACAATGAATTCGGCCCAAATGAACTACACTGTCACTGAGAAGGAGTTATTGGCAATAGTCTTTGTGATGGAGAAATTCCGTCCTTATCTCATGGGTGCCAAGGTCATAGTTCACACTGACCATGCAGCACTCCGGTATCTCATGACCAAAAAGGACTCCAAAGCGAGACTCATGCGGTGGGTGTTGTTACTTCAAGAGTTCGACTTGGAGATTGTTGATCGAAAAGGAAGTGAAAACCAAGTGCCCGACCATCTCTCTCGATTGGAGGAGCAAGGTCGAACTTGTGATGAGCTTGAAATTAATGACAGTTTCCTCGATGAACAACTTCTTTCTATGTCAATGCAACAAATGCCACGGTTCACAGACATTGTCAACTATCTTGTCACTGGTATTGTTCCTCTTGAGCTCTCTTCTAACCAAAGGAAGAAGCTTAGGAGGGATAGCATGGATTTCTATTGGGATGAACCATACTTATTCAAGATTTGCACTGACGGGGTCATTCGGCGATGTGTACCGGAAGAAGAACAAAGGTCGATTCATGAGTCTTGCCACTCCTCACCTTATGGTGGTCATCATGGAGGGGCAAAACTGCTTCAAAGGTGTTGAGTTGTGGTTTCTTTTGGCCTACATTATACAAATATGCCGATGACTTAGTCAAGAGATGTGATGAATGTCAGAGGGCCGGGGGAATTCAAAGAAAGATGAGATGCCTCTCAATACCATTCTCGAAGTGGATATTTTTTATGTATGGGGTATCGATTTCATGGACCCGTTTGTTAGCTCTTGTGGGAACACATACATTCTTGTGGCAGTGGATTATGTCTCCAAATGGGTTGAAGCAGTGGCTCTACCCAACAATGAGGCCCGGAGTGTTATTGCATTTCTCAAGAAGAGCATTTTTACAAGGTTTGGCACGCCTCGTGCAATCATTAGTGATGGGGGGTCGCATTTCTGTAATAAAGCTTTTGACACTTTGCTTGCAAAGTATGGTGTCAATCACAAAGTTACCACTCCATATCATCCCCAGGCGAGTGGACAAGTTGAAGTCTCAAACAGGGAAATCAAGAATATATTTTCAAAGACGGTCAATGCAAATAGGACCGATTGGTCAAAGAAGTTGGATGACGCTCTATTGGCTTATATGACTGCTTACAAGTCCCCGATTGGTATGTCTCCGTACCGATTGGTGTTTGGAAAATCTTGACATCCATCGGTTGAGTTAGAGCACAAGGGCATGTGGGCCTTGAGGAATCTGAATCTTGAATGGGACATGGCAGCCAATCTTCGTGTGGAGCAACTTAACAAACTTGACGAATTCAGATTCCATGCCTACTCAAGTTCGTCATTGTACAAGGACAAAATGAAGTACCTTCATGATAAATATTCTCGTGGCAAGGAGTTCAAAGTAGGTGATTTGTTTCTCTTGTTCAACTCTCGGTTACGTCTATTTCCGGGAAAGCTTAAGTCAAAATGGAGTGGACCTTTTGAAGTTGTGTTTGTGACTCCGTTTGGTGCACTTGATCTAAAAAACAAAAGTGGGGAGATTTTCAGAGTTAATGGGCACAGGGTCAAGCACTACCTGGGCAAAATTGATGACAGCCATGTGGTGGCACTTCTCCATCTCAAGTGAACATGGTAACATGCGTCGTGCCGCGACGTTAAATCAGGAGCTTCTTGAGAGGCAACCCATGTGTCTTTATTTTTGTTTATCTTTGATTTTCTTGGTAGTATAGGACTCATTTTTGGACTAACTGGTTGTGGGATGTTGTAGGATTATTTTGATGCAGGGCACAAGGCTAAGTGTGAAAAACTGCCTCTCTGAAGTTTGTAGTGCGGACCGCAGTCGATTTTATGCGGTCCGTGGAGCTTACACATACAAAAAGTCATTCTCTAAAGTTGCCACCCTGCCCGCGATACCCTTTTATGCGGACCGCGGTGAACCACTGCGACCGCGGTTGATTTTACGCGGACCGCGGTGGCCAATTGCCCGTTTGCCCAGTAAGCTGAAGGACCGCGGACCACAGTCGTTTTTATGCGGTCCGCGGTGGGTAGGTACTATGGGTCCCAAGACCAACTCTATAAATAGGGTCTCAGGGCTTCATTTTACACTCTACGCTCTTTGACTCTCTACAGTAAAATTTTAACTGTGCATCATCTTGCTAATTTCAAGTGCTCATTTCATTCATCTTATCTTCATCCCACATCTAGTAAGTGTAATTGTGATTTCATAACTTCTTAATTTTTATTATTTTCTTGATTATTTAGTATATTTTCTTCTTATTTGTTAGATTAATCCATTAATCATGCGTAGGGTTTGTTCATATTGCTTAATTTAGACCCATTGTAATTAATTTCACTGATTAAATACCTAGGGTTTCAACAACATGTGCATTTGAACTTGAATTAATAGTAAACATTGGAACCCTAGGTTTTGAATTAGTTCGGTCCGTGGTGCATTCTATGCGGACCGCGGTGCTTTAAATGTCACAAGTCTCAAACGGATGACCGTGGACCGCGGTCGATTTTGTGTGGTCCGAGGTGACTTAGTGTGGACCGCGGTCGTTTTTGTGCGGTCCACAGTGCTTAACTTCAGAGAAGTGGGTAGTCTGAACCCCACTTGAACGCGGACCATGGTCATTTTTGTGCAATCAACGGTGACTTAGTGCGGACCGCGGTCGTTTTTACGCGGTCCGCGGTGACCATCTTCAGAGAGGTGGGTAGTCTGAATCCACCTCACCGCGTACCGCAGTTTTTTTTGTGCAGTCCGCGGTCCCAACTTCTGCAACTCAATTATCATTATCTGATTCTTCTGTGTTCTCTGATCTCTTCACTGATGGATACTAACAAGCTTTAAATGAATTCGACTTGCAGATTATGGTCCAATTAAGAGGAGGTGGTCGAAAACCAAGTGGCAGGGGAGAGTCTTACCGGGGGAAAAGCCAAAGGACAATCAAATTGGCCCCCAAAGTCCGGCAAGCTATGAAAGCAACACGAAAAGCAATCTGGGCCATGGATAGAGCTTCTTCCCAATCGTGAAGTGAGTATATACCCTCCGAAGGGGAATCTTCAGAATCCTTACCAGAGCGCTACCCATACTTTCTGGAGAGGTTCCGGTTGACCAATGAGCCCTCTGACTCTCCCCATGCCCAAGCATCAACCCATTCTGAGTCGTCTGAAGGCTCAACTGCAGAAAGTGATCATGAAGACTCAACCTCACCCACAACTTCACTATTAGATGAGCACTCCGGGGATGAAGAAGCAGAGGATTAACCCCAAACAGGGGGTGAACCCCAAGTTGGGGGGAGTTGAAAGAACAAGGAAGCCTGAAGCATGGCAAGATAGATTCATGAGTGAGACGACCTTTCATAAATTCCGAGAATGGTGGACGGAAAGGAAAGTGATACCGGAGCGCAGGTTCATCACCAAGGATCTTTTTCCACTCAACCCCAATGTGCGAAGACAATTTAGGGAGAGAAAGGGATGGGAGTACTTCACTTGCTATTTGCCGGATGCCAATGAACACCTTGTCAAGGAGTTCAACACAAATTTAGCTTATCTGAAAAAGGACTCCAAGGTGACTAAGGTGCGGAATCTGACTGTGCCTTTTGATGGGGCTGCACTAAACACATATTCTGAGTTTGATGATGAGGATGAGACAGAATACCTAGAGAAACTGAATGCGGGAGATGAGGCCCGTACATGGATAGCGGAGCACTTGTCCATCCCAGGTGAAACCCCTGACTGGTTGCAAGCAGGGAAGGTGATTCTCCGGAGAACACTGAACTTTGAGGCCAAAGGGCGGGAAACATTCATGTGTAGCAGGCTAGACCCCACCTTCCATGAAAATTCTCTTCCTCTCAGGCGGGTTGTGTTGATTGCTTCTATCATGGTTAGATACCCGATCAATATCGGGAATGTTATGTCGAGTGTTATTACCTGGGGGTGGTGAATGAAAATGATAGAGCCTGCCCCTTCCCAAACTTCCTAACCATCTACTTTGAAGATCAAAGAGTAGAAAAGAGGAGGTTTGATGTGAAGGTAAAGACCAAAGCTCCGTTCTCTTGGTGCAACCTTTAGTGTGATGACAATCCAAAGGGCAAGAACTTCAAAGGTAAATCCATTGCTTCCACTGTCCAGTCTGAAGAGCCAGTGGTTGTAGTGGAATCTTCTCAGCCCGAGTCCACCATCCCAGATATTGATTGATGTCCCTCCACTTCAACATCCCCAGACATTCCTGCATCACGGGCATATCCTCTGACTTCCCACAAACTGAGCCAGTCTCTTGCCAGTATCAACAACTAGATGCAGGCAGCTACTTCTAAGCTGTCTGTACTTTCTACGTCTGTGGCAGCCCAAGCTGCACCTCCCCCACCGCAGGTTCCCCAGTCCGTTGAGGATAATCTCAAGGAACTTCTGGCCAACCAAAAGAAAATCCTTGATAACCAGAAGTTGATCCTGGAAGCTGTTGGTTCTCACGGGAAGGCACTAAAGGATCTTGCAAAGGAGACCAAGAAGCTGAAGAAGACCTGTGAATCCAAGTAGTCCGTGAAAAAGTTAAGGGAGGAGGTAGATAAGATGAAGGAGGATCACTTGCCATTGGACTTGCTGTTACTGGACCCTGCTGCCCAGCCTGAGCTAGAGCCGGAGGTAGAGAGGCCAGCAAAGAGGAGGAGAGTGCTGCCCCATACAGATGGCATTGTGATAGAGTTGGCAGACCCCCCCAGTACAGGCCCAGGTTACAAAAGAGGTTCAGGTCCAGGTTCCGATGGTGTGACACAGGGTTCTGGGGACCAGTCACAGGTTCCGACGCAGTGCACATACCCCGGGACCCACACTGAGGATCCCACACAGACGGAAGGCCTATAGGGAGTTTCTCTTTACTCTCTTTCTCCTTAACTTTTGAGCTTATTTTGCTAAGTTAGCATTGAGGACAATGCTAGCTTTCATTTGAGGGGTAGGACCTATTTTGGTTGATTTGGATGACTGTATAAATCAGATACTATTTTTATTATGCTTTCTTTTTTATTTTGGTATGTACATAACTTTACTATTCTAGTACTTTTCGTATTTTTGCACTTTTTGGTCTGTATATAAATTTACTTTCTAATGTATATATTCACCCCCCTTTATGTATATTCGATTTAATCCCTTCTTGTACATATTCATTCTACTTTACGCATTTTACTTTCCGCATTTTTCCTTTTTATAGATTCTTATTTTATTTTCGTAGCTTCTTGTTTTGAATTTTTCACGTGCAATAAGCCTTTGGTTTTCTTAACGCTACGATTCTTTCCAAAGGTGGAATTTGTGTGAACCGGGTGGCTCTTCCCGAGGATGGATGGTGTGACAACTTTCTTAAGGGTTTGAGTCTGTTTTTCTTGTTGCTTTTGTGTAAATAGTAGTTGGTAAGGAATGGTACCTCAAGCAAAGCTTCACTTGGGCCTAACACGGTTTCCTTTTATCCTATGGTAAAAAACAAATCGTTGTGTTTAGGAGGGTGAACGTCGTGATCTTGAGACTCTTGTGTTGGCAGATAATCATCAAGTGGTTTTTCGGGACCATTATGTTTCTCAAATCATAGTTAAGGTTGTTGTGGTCCCCCGACTCTATTTCTTTAGCAAACCTATAGCTTGAGTGGTGAGAATTTGAATTGCAAGTTCAAGTTCCGTGCCATTAGTCTAGAACTTGCCCTGAATATTTGTCTAGGCGAAATCCTAAGTGTAGTTTGACTTGAGATGTGATTATAGGCTCTCCTTGATCCGAACAGTGACTTGAACATTTCTATAGCCTACCAATGACAATTTCCCTAGTCAACCCTTTTGAGCCTTAGACCTTTTTCTTTCAAGAAACCATGATACAAGCCTTTACCAATTTTAACCCTCTTTGGCACCCCTTCTTCCCTTAGCACAAGGCAAAAACGTAAGAAAAGTGAAAAAGAGGGTACAAAAAGGAAGAAAAGGAAAGGCAATGAAAAAGAAAGAAAAAAAAATCAAAAAGCCAAAAAGAATGAACAAGTTAGAAGAAATAAAAGGGAATCAATGAAAAGAAATAAATTAAAGGTGTGAAATGTTTAGAAAGGAGAAAAACGATTGAATTAAACAAGAAGGAGTGACAATGTGTCTCTCTAACCCCTTAGAAAGAGCTAAATGACTCAAGAAGTCAAGAGAATGTGCAACAAATGAAGTGCTTAAGGAAAGATATAACTCACCTTTACCAAATATTTCCTACCTTAAACCAAAAGCCTTCATCATGTGTCCACAAAAGTCCTATATGATCTTGAGTTGAATGAAGCTTACATTAGTGGCGACTCACATAAGGGGACAACCTATGGTACTTTGAGCGGGACTTGAGTCTTTTCCTTGAAAAAGATGAGTGAACTCCCATTATCCTCATTCTGAGTGTTATAATCTTAAAGTGAGGTTTGCTTAGGGAGAGTTGAGGAGTATGAGTTTGGGTTCCACAATGACCAAAGTAACAGTAAGAGTCTCGCTGATGAGTCGAGTCAACTCTTGATGCTCTTGTGTCACACTGAAATCCATGGTTTTAAAAGGGTCAAATGTTGTTAATGATTCATTTGTATTGAGGGCAATTGTTGGTCCCAAATGATGCTAGAAGAGGTCACCTTAGGACAACTGAATTTTCTTGGATTTACTCAAAAAGGGGTGGCGCTTATTTTGTTGCTTGAGGACAAGCAAAAGCTTAAGTTTGGGGGAGTTGATAACTAGGGATTTTACCTTGTTTTGCACTATATCTTGCTTAAGTTTTGGATGCAATTATACACAAAATAGTCCCATAGGCTTACATGTTGTGCTTGTTACAGGGTTTAGTCAGAAAATGATGACAAATAGTCAAAGACCTGCTCAAAAAGGAGTGAAACTTGCACAAGTACCAAGAAAAAGTAAAAACCAAGTTCAATTGACCACCGCGGCCCGCGGTCCACTTTATGCGGTCCGCGGTGGTGAGATTCAGAGAGCTATCCTTCAAGGAAAAATCCACCGCGGTCCGCGGTCATGTTTATGCGATCCGCGGTGGTGAGATTCAGAGACATGTTTTGAAGTCAAGATCACCGCGGACCAGTTTATGCGTTCCGCGATCAAGAGGTTCGGAGATCCCAAATGTTGAAGGTTAGAAGACCTCTGCGGACCGCGGTCTTTTCTTCGCCGTCCGCGTTGAAGCCATCGCGGCCGCGGTCCATTTTATGAGAACCGCGGTGGCCAAGCTCAGAGCCCAATTTTTTGAAGCCAAAAAGCCTCACCGCATCCGCGGTCCAATTTGCGCGGTCCGCGGTGACCCCGCAGGGGCATTTTTGTCCGGAATTTTTAGCTGAGTATAAGTAGCTTCTTTTGTTATTTTTTTAAGAGAGCTTTTTATCAGACATATTTTGGGAGCTCGTGGGCGTTTTTCTACAGCAAGTTTTTGTAATTTTATCTAGATTTCAATAGTGAATCCTTCAATTTTATTTTATAATTCAATTACATGGGTTTTGGTTCATCTATTTTCTTGATTTCTTCATTGATTATGAGTAGCTAAACCCATTATCTAGGGTTGTGGATCAACCTTAGTGTGGGTATTTAATGGGTTCTTTAAATTAGGGCTCAGATGTTTATGGCTGATGGATATTTGGGTTGATTTATGGCTTTCTTGTTAAAATTAGTGGTTGCAAACACTAATTGGTGTTCAATTGACTAGGGTCCTTCTTGAGAAAGAGGACTTGAGTCCAGAAAATCAACCCAACAAGGAATTGGGACAAAATCATGAGAATTGATAGTCCCAATTAATGGGTTAAACCTCGAGAGAGTAAAACCCTACTTGAACCTATATTGTTTGTGCAAATTTGAAACCCAATTGACCTTGAGAAAGGCAATTAGGTCATAGCCACTCAAACTACCGAGAGGTATAGAGTGGGTAGCTTTGGCATATTGGCTATATCATAATTCCCTGAATAACATATGTGCCTTAGATAATATAATCCGTTATTTACTCGCCTAGGTGAAATTCATAACCCTAGCGCCTTTATCAAATTAGAAAACAACCCAAAACGACAATAGTTAGTTCAATTGCAATTATAATTAGTCTAAATCGGAGTTGTAATATAAAACCCAAAATCATGAGAAGCGCAATTAAGAGCACGAAACACTACTAGATTACCTAGAAACTCAACTCCAATTCATAACTCTCTGTGGAATCGATCCCGATCCTTCTGGTAAAAGCTGCTCCGACCTTCATCTTGCTACTCTAATAGTAGTGTAGGTGAGAGCCGATCACCATTATAAATACCTTCTTTTCCCATTTTTAGGTGAGCTTTTGTACTCCAACTTTAACAGGAGCTCGTGAACGACTTTGTTAAGCCATTTTGAGTAATTAGAAGTGTTTTATCATTGAATCTTCAAGTATTAGTCTGTAATTAAATTATATGGGTTATTCTTCAAATATTTCTTTGTTTTCTTCTATTATCATGAGTAGCTAGACCCATTAGCTAGGGTTGTGGCTCAACCCTAGAGTGAGTATTTGATGGGTCTCTTGATTTAAGGCTTAGATGTTTATGGTAATATTTGGGCTGATTTGTGTTTTCCATGTTAAATTAGTGGTTGCAAACACTAATTGGTGCCTATTTGACTTGGGTTCTTCTTGAGAAAGAGAATTTGAGTCTAGAAAAATCATTCCAACAAGGAATTGGGATGTAATCAAGAGATTGATAGTCCCAATTAAAGGGTTAAACCTAGAGATAGTAATACCCGACTTGAGCCTATATTACTTGCACAATTTTGACACCCAATTGGTCTTGAGAAAGTCAATTAGGGCAAAGTCACTCAAGCTACCGAGAGGTATAAAGTGAGTAATTTTGTGCATTGGCTATATCACAATTCCCAACATAACATCTTTGCCTCAAGCTTTAGATCCCGTCAATTATTCACCTAGGAGAAAGTCACAACCCTAGTCCTTTTATCTATTAAGAAAACAACCAAAAAGATATTAATTAATTAGTTCGTAAATTTAGAATAGACTAAACCGTAGTTTAATCAACAATCCACCTATGAGAAGTGCAATTAGAAATACGACCCGCCACTAGATCAGTTAGGAACTCAACTCCCACAATCATAACTCTCTGTGGATTCGATCCCGGCCCTGTTGATACCCAATTTTTCCTCAAAATTATTTTGAACTTGCATATGTCAGTTTCTATAACAACTGGTGTTTTTCTATAATTTTCCCACATTTTTATTAATTTATTCTAATTTATCCAGTAGCTTTATCTCTAATAATTGATTATAAATTGTATTACAAATGATTTAAAAAAAATATTTCGTGATTTAATATATCATTTTGGTCCTATTAAGACCAAATTTATTTCACAAATTAGCCAAATCGGCACCATCTGACTATAATTGCAATAACTTTGCAATTATAGCCCAATTACTTATGTATATGCTAATTTTACTCAATAATTAGTCATTTATATTTTAAATACTAATTAATCATTTTAATTTAGTCTATTTAGCCTCAAATTCATTTTTTATAATTATTAGCCATTTTTACAAAATATTTATGTACTTTTAATTGGGTATTTAATATTTGGCCATTTTTATTTAAATTTCAGCCATCTTTAACCCAAACCTTAACCAACCCAACGACCCAGCCCAACTAAATTATCCTACCCGGCCCAAACCGTCTAATTAATCTGAGCCGTTGATCAAATTAGATCAACGACCCAGAACCCTATTTCCATAATTAACTTAACCAAACCCCCTCATCGACCCCTCATTTCCCAAGACCCCGTCTCTCTCTATCCCACTTTGTTACTCTCTAACTCTCTATAGAAGTCTCCTTGACTTCTCTCCTCCGATGGGTTTTGTTCACCTTCTCAGACCGGTTCTCTCACCGTAAAATATGGTCCTTCACCATCTCTAGGCTACCTACCCACTTTGCACTGGTCCAGTGATACCCTGGGGCTCTCAGGTGAACCTGGAGTGGTCCAACTTATCGCCCATGATCCCATGCCACTTTCCGGCCTCCCCGGCCGTCTGAGTAAGGTTTACGACCTGTTCCGGCTTAAGCCGGTGCCCTCTTTGAGGTTCTTCCTACTTCTCTGGGTTCCACAAAACTCTAACCCTATGTATTTCGATTTATCCTAGATCTACTCTAGATCTACAGTATTATGAAGTTTCTTTCTATGTTTTCTTTGAAAACTTTCATTTTTAAACGATCTTTCAATTTTATAACTAGCGTTTCACAAACCCCTTTCAAAAATGATTTTTTTTTACTTCTGCTTTAATGTTATTCTATGCTTTTCTCTGTTAACACAATTGATTCAAAGCTTTTCACTGAAAACCTCAATTTTTAGGGTTTTAGTTCATCTTGTTTGCTATGTTTTCCATATCTGTATGCTACTTCTGGACTCTCTATGTGCTCTATGCTTCTTACTCTAATTCGTGGTTGGGGTTTCTGAATCTCTACTATTCCTCTTGCTTAGGGTGTCACTGATTTTTTGTGCTATTATGTTGTTTATCAAGTCTGATTATTGGTTTAATGATTGTTTGCCTGATGCTCTCTCCTGGCTCTGTGTGTCTCTTTGCATAACTGTGATATTTTCTTCGAACCTATGACTTTGTATGTTCTGTACTGATTTTTCAAAATGTTTCCTTACTTATGTGATACTTTCCTTGATTATGCTTGATTCCCTGTGATTTTAATTGCATTCGAGATTCCCTCGACTAATATTTAGAATTAAAACCCTACTTTGCCTTATGAATATTCTATCAGTTTACTTTCCTTAATTATGTGCTATGTACTTGGCCTTTATTGTATGCTACATGATTTTACTATCCTTATTATAGTAAAATATGTCTTATAAATTGATTCATTTCCCTTATTTAACTATGATTGTCCCGTTTGAACTTGACTCCCTAATTAAGGGAGTCCAGATCCTTTAATTGATATTGATTGAGTATTATTTCCATAGTTGTGTTAGACTAGTACTCCTTACCTTATTTTCTTTACTCGTTTTCAGCATTATAAATACTCTACTCTCTTTGGCATAACATATACTAAGACATACATACAAACACATACACACAGAGCACACTCATATTGTTCTGAATTCTCTCTTGCTTTCATACACATTCTCTCTTTCTTCTCGTATTAGTTACTGACTACTCAGTCGGCTGAAAGCCAAGACTGAGTAATTATTGCTGCTCTTGCTCTGCATACCATTGTCCTATTGCTCTACTTCTCTGCACATTGCTGTTCTATTCTCACTCTTGACTGGTATGTTTCTAGTTTAAGGTTACAGTACCCAAAACAACATGTTTCAGTTCCTATTAAGATTTCTGTTATTCCTTTTGTGCTTCTACTTATGGTTCTACTGTTACCCTATAACTATCATGTCTATGTGATTTCCCTCCCCCCTTAGTCTAATATGTCTGTTGTTTTCCCGGTGTGATTCATTAAGATTTTGCCTATTCCTATGAAACTAGCATATCTATTTGTTCTATGTGACTTCCCTTCACCTTCAATTCATCATGTCCAGTACTGCTCCTATATGTTTTCATTATGAATCTGCCTCACCCCCTGACCCCTAACATTATAAGCATGCACCTATAATACCTAGCTATTATGTAATCCTAATCCTGGAGCTAATTTGTGACTCTATCTGACACCCTCTCAATCTAATGTTGTTGGATTACTGGCATGAACACTCTGTGATAACTATGTTAGGACTGTTTAAATCCTGTAACCCTACTCTGAGTTCTACTTGTGTGCAAGTCTGTTTCCACTATGTGGTTTATTTGTCCTCGGTTCCCCTATCCCTGTTTGTGTTCATTCCCTGAACTATGTATGTTCTGAATTGCTGATTGTCCTGTTTCTTTCCTCTTCAAACTAGTTGTCATAAAACAAACTTTCATGTTGTTCTCTGAAGCTATTTCCAAAATAGTTATTTCAAAAACTACTTTTCAAACTCAACCCTTTTAAGACTATAAGCACATCTCACTACTCTTAGTCTCTAAGTTTAACCCCCTTCGTGTGAGCACTACCTTGGGGACCATTCGAGTACCCATTGAACTCTGACACACAAGGCTGGCACTCCACACTGCACTTACTCCTTCCTAGCTAGGGAACTTGGGTGTGAGCACTGCCTGGGATCCTCTGAGATCCTTAGGAACTCTGACACACCTGGGTTACAAAGGTTCATGGCATATGGCATGTTTGGATCTGGATACTTGGGCCTACTATTAGGCTCCCTATAGTGTAACTTCATCATTTTCTTATTCATTTGTGTAATTTATGCAATGCTGGTATGTAATAATTAATTGTAAAAACAACTCTGGGGTTGGATAGTGAAATGGGAGGGGTTATGCATGCTTAGTATAATTACGGGTAGAGAACATTCTTATAGGGTTTATTTTACCTACGTGTGCAATAGTCACATGTTTAGGAATACTTGCCATACATGCATTAGATACCATGCTTTAGATTTATTTATTTCAGCATGTCATCATACTCGTCATGTTCGTAGTAAAAGGCTGTTATAATTGCTGCATCATCTTTGCAAATGCCTCAATTGGAAATCCTGTTCGTAATTAAATAACTATAAAAACAGCTGTTATAAGGTTACTGCCTTTGCATGTTCACAATAACTATCTCTAGACATCCTGTTTAGGTTAAGCAATAACATTAAATGTCAATATTTGCATTAGATACCATGCTACTTTAGGGCTTTAATTATCAGCATGTTCATGTTATCTATGCCAAATTCATGTGTTAAAACATACTGCATTGAACATACTTTTCCTTTCCTTCTCCTCGCTACTGTAAAAATGTTGAATTTCTTTTTTTACACTGGCGCATATGATTTCCCCTAAGGCACCGATGGACCAACGCCTTCGTATGTATATCACCCGAATTTCTTGATTCACGGCGTCGAGTATTTGCACTTTAGATCTCATGACTCGACCTCCATACGATTTTTCACTTCTCGACAAATATCATCTGTTTTATTATTCTAAGCGGGTATTCAATTTTGGGTAATGAAAAACTTGTTATTCTTAACTCTTGGGCTCAGGAATTCCTATATAACTTAAATGACACAGTAAAAGCATTTTCTATTCTTTTATTAACTGATTTATGTATTGGATTCCATTCACCCCACACATAGAAATCATGTGCTAGGTTTAGTAACTTAACAAATTACGCTTTTGTATGTACTGTTTCGAGTCAAAAGGACGTGTAATAGGCAAATCTCGCTAAAATAAGTTTCGATTACTGAAAACGTTTGTGCATTTAAAAACACAGCATGCATAGGTTGTGAGCACGTGATTTTTCACCCACCATATACTCCTATAAAATTCGATAAAATAAATCAATTTGCTAGTTTTTGTTGAATATTTTGTAAATTAATTGTGAACTTTTTGCATTTGCATAGTCATAATTCATCTTTTAAAATTATTAAAATTGCATCAAGAAATTTTGAATTTATTATTTGTAATTAATTGAATTAAATAACGAACGAATGACGATTATTTGATGTAATGTAGTTTTGATAACTAATTACTAAAATTAATCCTTTTTATCCAACAAATCATGGATTTAATTAGGAGTATTAAATTAATTATTTTATTCTTAATTAGTCTATAGTTAGACGAAAATGAGATCAAATTAATTATTACATTTTTGAATTTAATTAGATTTGATTTTAATTAGAATAATTGAGTTTAAATTAAGCCTAGAATGTTAAAAATCGGACTTGGGCCAAGAAAGACCCAGGCCCAAAACTCATTCTCTACACTACCCAAAACGACCCAGCCCAAAATCTCATAACCCGGCCAGCCCCCCCC